>ML864584.1:0-16608 GCA_009831015.1 Picea engelmannii | reverse complement strand
AACTTCGTGAATCGGGGTTTTGGACATTTTAACTTTATGAAAGAAAGGGCCGAGTGGCGATGTGCCGAGAACTAAAACTAACCATGACTAGTTTTTTACCCTTGATTCTTGACCAAGGTTATCGAAAAAGTTATCGGGCTCTCAGCTCTCAGGGTTGTAAAAACAAAAATTTAGGGTCGACGACTGCCGAGGTGCGAAACCCCGATGATGTGTAAACATAGTTAAAGGTTTTACAACAGTTAATGCTTCGGACGGAAATTAGACCCGAGTTCGCATTTTCGCGATTCGGGACTTGTGAATTCAAGAAATAAAGTGTTCGACTTGCGAGGCCCCGAAATAAAACAAAAAATAAAACGTACTTACGCAAAATGAATCTTTTTTTTTGAAAGTGAAAAAGCATTGCTATTAAGGCGACAAGATTTTCAGAGCTTCATAATTTCGGAAGGAAAAGAAAAACAACTTTAGATCTCAAGCATGAAAAGTTGAAAGTTGCGCGAGGTGAAAAACAAGGGTGGCTCCAACAGGGTGCACATGGGTTTGTCTATGAGTCACGACTTCGTCTGCAACTCGGCCCCTCACTTCCATCACAACCCACCAATTTTTCACTCGGGTTGTTTCTACAATGGATTAGTCCACCTGACTGAACCCTCACCAAGCATGTTCCCGAAATATCTTCTCAACAAGTGTGCCCCACCACCATTGTTTTGGAAACAGTAGTGGTGAAGAGCCAAATCTACTTTGATACCACCTGTCACGACCCCACGGGACACCTATTTAGATCTTGTGATCATTCACCTTCTAAGGGTGTGCGACACAATGATGGTTCTTACTTGGCTTCTTGGCAACACCAAGAATACTTTTTCTGGACTACACATCTTTACCTAGAGCATACCCATACTTTGTTCTAGGCTACGAGTGAGTCACACTCCTACTCTAGTGTGACTCTTGTATACTTAGGCAGTCTTGTTAACAGTTTAACACTTAATCATTTAAGTATACATACAAGAACATGAGAAACCAAGAGAACAATTGTGAAACAAACAAGAGACATACACATAAATTGTGTGGGAGGCACAAACCATTCCTAACACCTGGCTAAGTCTTTGTTATTGCAAAACGATTACAATATGAGCACTACCAACTTGGTTTACAACTTCGACAGAGTCACAAGACTCGTCTCACCTCACCAAGACACTCATACACGTATTCATCACACCAAGACTCTTTGTCATAACCATCTTCACAACCTCTTGTGGTGCACCCCAGACGTGTTCCCAACCACAAACTTGTTATCCCTTCACTGTCGCAGACTTCACCAAGTTAACACAGACTTCAGTTTTGCCTCACACATGCCTCCAACATAATTTTGTTTCCATATAACTTCCCCAAAATATCCTATTGCATCCCACCCTTGGTTACTTGTCTTCCATCTTATCAACTCTACCTCAATTTTTCCTTTCCTCAGAACTTTGCCTCAGACTTATTCTCTCCAAATCTCTTTCCTTAATCTGTCTTCCTTAGTTGTGTGCCCTTGTGCTCTTATAGGGACTCCAAGTGTCACTAATGTGAAATGTCGTTTCATTTGGGTGTTTCACGACCCTTCGTGAACCATCACACTGACATGAATCGTCGTGCTCCTTCATGGATCTAATATTCCCAAACAAGCTCATGCACCCTTCAATCGTCGTGTCTCTTAAACCGGCATGTCCCTCTCTTGGGAAAATTCCCCTTTCCTTGTGTGTTATCTTGTGTCGATCATCGTGACTCCTCGTGGGTGCATGCGTCGATGGGGTCATCCAACATCTCCGGTGTGCCCGTGTTTCCAAGGGCAGATGGGTCCACTCCTTGGGCATGCTCCCAAGTTGCCCCTCCCTTGCCCAAATGCAACTCAAGTCTCTTCCAATCGCTTTAAGGAAAGTAAGGTGTGTGCCCCCTTGGCGTCGCACGTCACCATCGTGTACCCAAGGTGCCCCTTCTCACACCCACATGTCTTTGTTCTCCCAACCAATCACATGCCCTTTGTGCTCTCTTTTCTGACTCATCCCCAAGTATTCCCAAAGAGTGCGTAGGCTCAGTGGGTGTCATGGGAGACCTTACAATACCTTGTTAATTTATAAAAATAATTTTAACAAAATTAAAAAATAAAACATAGAAAACTAAAATCTTAAAAATTAGAGAGTCTATCCTCATCCCTCACATACACAAGCTCTTCAATTTATTAGTCAAGCAAGGCTTCCTTAAACCTTGGATTAAAATCCTCGTTGTAACTATTTTGAAAAGTGGGGATAAAACAAAACCCTCTAATTATAGGACCATTATGATTATCATATAAGAAAAATGTTGGAGAACTCTATCATAATTTTACGACAACCCTCTGTAATTCTATTAACAAATTCTCTATCGACACGCTATGTAAAAATAAAAACAAAACAACCAACTTTGGTATGATAACTAGTGTAAAATTGCTAGAAAATCCATTAGGGATGCTTCTAGTGAATCATTAAAATATTATAAGATAAATAGGTACAAAGCCCTAATTAAAAGGAAAAAAATCACTACATAAATCGAAAGCAAGAGAATCTTTTGCACCTATCTAAGATAGATCCTACAAAATTTTGGAGGTAAATTTTGACTTGTAAAACTAAATAAATTGGCATGATTCCCCTTAGGGATTGGAATTTCTACCTTAAACATCTTTAGAAATTCTCTAATGTAGTGGACAACATTCAAAACATTTCTACAGAGGATGAAGTTTTTTCTACAGAAGACATAAAGTTTGGGTTAAGCGACTAGCAAAAGGAAAAGCTAAGGACATTGAAGGCTACCTAGTTGAAATCTTAAAAATTTGAGGGTCTATCCTCATCTCTCACATACACAAGCTCTTCAATTTCATAGTCAAGTAGGGATTCCGTAAACCTTGGACTCAAAGCCTCATTGTACCTATTTTTAAAAGTGGGGATAAAATCAATCAATCTAATTATAGGACCATTATGATTAGCCACATTTTATCCAAGATATACGAAAGTATTTTTGAAAAGAAGATCAACATTTGGCTAGCAAGCCACAGAAAAAGAGCTAAAGGCCAAGCCGGATTTAGAGGCTATCATTCAACTGTTGATCACCTTGTTACACTTAGGACATTGTGGAGGAGTGATGCAATAGTAAACTAAATCTTCTTTGTTGGTTTTTTAACTTTAGAAAACGTTTTGACACAATGCTCGAGACTAACCTTTGGAATAGGTTAGAAGAGCTAAAAGTTCTCTTCGAGTTGAGAGTTTTCACGGAAAGGTTGTATGAAAATTCTCATGCCACATTTAGGAACATTGGGGGCTAGTTGGAATAATTTAACTGTAATATAGGAGTCAAGCAAGGTTGTCCCCTATCCCCTACCCTTTTTGGCATATACATTGACAAGTTAGAAAATAGTTTGGAAGATGCAGATTTTGTTGGCTTGACTCTTGTTAGTGTTGTCATCATCCTTCTTATTTATGCTAATGATACTTTTCTTATGGAAAGGAGTCCTTATGACCTCGATTAGCAACTAAGAATCCTCAAGGACTTCTGTTCCATTATGGATATCACTGTGAACATTGACAAAACGAAGATTATGATAATTAAATCCAAAAAAACACCTATAAAACTTTTGAATATGACAACAATAGCTTAGAGGAAGTGCCTTTATACAAATATATCAAAATTGATATTCATCACAAGCTCAATTGGAACTATAACATTGAGAAAATGATAAATGGAGGGTGGAAAGTTTATTATGGGCTTGAAAACAATTGTAAATTAGGAGACCTTTGTCTTTGACATAAGAAAAAAAATCCTCTTTGAGACACTCATTACTCCTATTATCTTATATGGATGTGAAGTTTGGGCATTCAGTATTTCTAGAGAATCTTGGAAAAAAATAGAGTAGATCCAAAAGAATTTCATAACTTATAATCTCAAATTAAAAGAAATACATCATGTCTTATCCTCATAGAAGCAAGCATTTCCCCCATTGAGAGTGTGGTTATGATTATGTACTTAATGTACAAGAACAAGATAAACAACATGGACAACAAGAGGCTCCCCAAAATTGCTACAAGCTCTAGCGAAAACCACCAACGTCTCAAGCGAAGATGGCATAAAAATGCCAAGTCTTGGCTAAATCATTAGGGAATAAAGAAAGAAGTCATTATGCAAAACATCAATAATATTAAAAATATTATTACATCTAAATTTAAGGAGAAGGTGTTGTGTGCTAAAGAACTAGGGGATAAAAGAAAATTAAGATAGTATAAGGAGGTGGTCAACTCTAATCTAGAAGATCAAAACTATCTGTGGGATTTGACTAGCATAAAGAATAAAATAAACATCGGTAAAATAAGAACAAACTCTCACTAGTTGCATAGTGAATTGGGCATTGGACAATTATCAAAACATGTGGAACAAAGTAATATGTCAATGTTGTGACACTAAGAGGGTTGAAAATGAAACACTTTCTCTTAGAGTGTCTTGCTTATACCCAAAAGTGGCAATACCAACTTTCCTAACCTTCTAAGTCATAAAAAATATGGTGATCTTGAAAAGCTTTTGTGAATGTTTTTCTAACACAAAATAAAATTATAGAGAAATCCAAGTATCTCTTTCCTCTCTTAAGAGCTGATAGAATTCTAATTTTAGTGGATGTTAATCATCATTATCATTTTTGAATCATTTGTATTATGTAAATCAAAATTTATGTTCAAGCAACCACAAAGTTAGGATAAGCAAAATAATTTAATTATAATTAATTAAATTTAAAAAAAATCATAAACATTCCAAGAAAATGTTACATTTACTTAGGATATTAAATATTTAATTAATTCATTGACATTAAATTTAATGAATAAATTTAATGATTGTCATTAATGAGACTTCAAAGTTGAAGTCCAATAATATGTAAGATAAATAATTTTATTTATTTATTTTAATAGCAATAAAAAAAAACTATTCACATTGTATTGAACATTGGACATCATGAAAAATCACAAGTGAAAATAATAGCAAGCCAATGACTTATTCATTGCTATATTCTTCTTGGAAGGGACTAATAATTTATAGTGGCTATGTAAATAAGTTTTTATCTTGTCTCCCTGTTCTACTGTTATTTTAGTGGACAATATAAATTTGCACTAAATCATTATTTTTTGTTGTTTAAAATCCATTTCTGAAATGAAACGAAATGAGTATGTTGAAAAATCATTGAAACACTCCAAATATACAAAACTAAACACTCAAATATGTGGATCTAACAATTTCTCACCGGATCAAATATCCAATATATATATATATATATATATATATATATATATATATATATATATATATATATATACTAGCACAACAGCAAAATAGCTGCTGGTGAACGTCGAAAGGCTGAGAAGATGAAATGAATCTTTAAGAGAATATATTAAATTTTATTATCTATTAACAAATAAACTGTTGGGCTTCATTTATTTGGTGTTAATATTTTAATTTCTGTTAATCACTTATGTGGCAATTAGTTAGCTATCAAAGTAATTTTTAAATATAATTAGGTAAATGTAAAAAAAGTAAACACATAAACTGATGTCTTTATAATAGCTAGGAAGTAAATGATTGAAATCACAGCCATTTATTTTGTGTGACTAATAAGAATATTCCAGCCATATTTAATCCTGTCCATAGAAAACTTATTAAACAATAAACCCCTATTAAATCTGCCCATTGTCAATAGGTATACTTTAGGTATACGCCTTTCGCAGTAATAAGTTTGGTCTTGTCTCCTGTTCTACTAAATGGTTATTTTTGTGGGCAATATAAATTTGCACTGAATCATTATTTTTCGTTGTTTAAAATCCATTTCTGAAATGAAACGAAATGAGTATGCTGAAAAACCATTAAAGCACTCCAAATATACAAAAATAAACACTCAAATATGTGGATCTAACAATTTCTCACCTCATCAAATATAAAAAAAAAAAAAAACCATTTAACATTTAATATAACGTTTAAACTATGCCAATTTCAATAGATGTCTGCAAATATACAAAAATAAACATTCAAATATGTAGATCTAGCAATTTCTCACCAGATCAAATATTATATTGAAAAAATAAAATAAAAAATTTAACATTTAATTTAACATAACGTTTAAACTATGCCAATTTCAATCGATGTCTGCAATTTTTCAATTTCTGGTAAGACAACCAACCATATTTCACAAGCTGTACCCGTTAAACCGTCCTTTCTAATCGGCAAACGCCTCCGTTTTTCGTTTCTGGGCGTGCTCAATCCCTTCCACGACCGTTATGCCCGTGCAAAGATTTAACGGCGACCGCTGCAGATTTACTCCGAACAGCCAGACTGAAGACGAATAAGAATTGCCGTCGCTTGACGGAGACGGCCTTTGGAGATCCGCGATTTCTAGGGAGGACGATTTCCCCTCTTCTGACACAGACTTGAGAATCGACAGGAAGTCGAGAGAATTGGGTCTGGCGACGCAAGGAATTGAACAATGGGCAACGGGGTCGATGCCCGCTGGCGGATGCTCGTAAAAGAGGTGTGGATACCCATTCACGGCGAAGGAATTGACCGACTGCGGGCAGCGTTTGAGTGGCGCCGGTGGGGTAGTAGAAGGGAGGAGATAGCAGGGCCGGCGACGGAAGGTGATGAAAAGGCAGCGGGGGCGGGAGCTCCGCTGGAAGGTAACGATGTCGCCGGCTTGGAGGCGTTTTTCTTTAACGTAGCGGCTCCAGCCTTTGGTGAGCACATAGCTCTGGCTGCTGTTCCAGTAAGAATATCGGAACCACCATGTTTTGTAGTTGTTGTCCTCGAAATTTAGCAGGATCCCCTTGCCCTTGTCCCCACCCGACGCCTCGTCAAATGGAAAGTATTTCTCGGCGTACTGCTTCGGGATGACGAGACGGTTCAGCTTCCCGACGTCGCTGGGCGTCACGGCCTTGTCGAACAGATGCTCACGGGTTTCGGTCGGTGTCGAGCACGCGATGTCGGGATAGGCCGCAGAAGAGCACGTCGTGTCGTTATTCTGAAGCTCTTCGTCGTAGGTGTGTTTTCTGAGCATGTCCACGATCTCGTCCGTGGAGTGACCGCGGAGAAAGACGGCCTCCGGGTGCGTTTCGGCTAAGCTGAAGTTGGTGACAGCGTCGGCGCCGCGGAACTTGATGACGGCCCTGTCGTAGGCCCTGGCGGCGTCTTCTTCTCGCTTGAATGTTCCGAGCCAGATGCGCTGATGCTTCTCGTATATCTGCGCGCCCCACCGCCCTTTGGGCTGCGGGACGACGCCCTTGTATTGGGACGACGACGGCAGCTTCTTGCACAACGTTTCCCGATCGCCCTGCACTGAATGAGTACTGTAAATGTTCTCTGACGAGACAGTGCTGATTCTCATCGAATGGACGCCTATCTGCTTGAACGCAGCGGAATAATTGTTAGGCTCGCTTGAACTACTGGAGCTATGGACCTCTGCTGTAAAGAGGCACCGGCCCAGGGTCAGAGCCACATCAGGAGTAGTAGCGCAATTGCCATTGCCCACGGCCTGCAACACATACACAGAAACTCAATGTCAATTTCAGAATCTACACAGAGACACGCATTTAGTAAATTTGCTGTGCCACAAATCCAATACACAATCACTCGTAAATCCCAGACCCGCCCAACACAAAACATATATACAGAATCACAATTCCAATGGTCATTACTCAATACAACCAAGAGCTATCACCCACAAGTTCCAACCACTCGACCCAAATATATACACAACGAGTATATCCCATTGACTGACCTTGAGTGCTAAATCATAAGGAGCGGTGGCCATCATGGGCACATCCACAACAGTGCGAAACTATTCTCGTTCCCTGCGATCAAGCGCCACGAAAACTTTGAAGCGGATCACAAAATTCGGGAGGAATGGATACTCGGGGATGAGCGCAACACTGAAGGAGTAAAAGGGCCGGTGCGAATAATTAAAAAATACACTTGGGTTCTGTGCTTGCCCAGCGTAAATGGCCTCTGGGGTATACCGCATCATAGGGTTTACATGTTATTTCTTTGTTTGTTTGGATTTATTTATCGGATTGGTGGGCTTACTGGTCAACCCTGGCAGCCAGCCAACAAATCGACGCCTAAAACCCGCAACTTCTCATCTGGTTTATTCATTTATATAATTTTACATATAAATTATAACGCGAGGCTTCCGCTTCATTACCCAAGTCAACAATTCAATTAAAATCCGGTCTTTCGCCGGTTCGAATCCCGCGGTATCTCCTAGTGCGCTTCCCCAGTACTGGCCTGTTGCCTTTGGACACCTAGCACACGTAAGTGCAATGACGTCGGCGCTGTTGTCAATAACCTGTACCCGAAAATGGTCGGCGAGGAACCAAGTTGCGAGAACAGCATGGTTTAATTAAAAGTAGTATAAACGCTCTAATTTTTATGGTTTTTTTTTTATATTTTTTTAGTTTGATTTTATTCGAAATTTGGTGATGAATGGTTGGATCTGTAAATTTGAGTGGTTAAGTTTGTATAATTCGAGTGTTCCAGGGATTTTTCAGCACGCTAAATTCATTTATACATTTAGAAAGACAATTTAAACAACAGAAAATATAGATTTTGTCCAAATTTACATCCTCAGATTCCGGTCAATTCCTATCACAAAACCCAAAAAGTAGAACATTTAGCCAATGTTGTTTAATTAGATTCAGCTTCGTTGAATGGACCTTACTATTAAGAATGTATATGTTTTGTTAATGTAATAATGAGTTTGAAATAATAAATGGTTTTGTTTAAATATTTTAATTTTTTAATTTTTAATTTTTTTTGAGAGAAACAAATTTTGTTGATATTGATGAAATTACCATTTTCTATTGTTTAAATTGTATTTTTAATGCATAAATGGATTCAATATCTTGAAAAACTTTGAGGTACTCACTTAATCATTCAAATTTAAAGTTTCAAAAAAAATTAGCAGGATTTTAGTAAAAACTGATCAAAAAATATGTCCTTAAAAACTTCCAAAAATCAACCATTTAAACTACAGAATAATAAATAAATAACTATCTTTAAAATTATAAAAAAAAACAAATTTATTAAAAAATATAAAATGATAAATAATATAACTAAAAAATTTTAATTAATTGGAATGTATTAGTTACAATTCATTAATATAAATTCAAATAAATAATATAATTAAATATAATAATATTAAATTTAAATTGTTTTTTTTATTAAAAAAATGAAATAGAAAATTGTAGATTATTGAATGTTATTTGTATTTTTTTTGGTAACCTAATCTTATAGGGATATATAAGTGAGAACTAATAATATATACAGAGGTAGTTAATTCTAGACTTTGATCCCATAACTTTTTATTTATAATTTATTATTTATAATTTATAACACTTAGCCACTTAAATTAATCTACAATTATATATATATATATATATATATATATATATATATATATATATATTAAATAATATTTATTTTATTTAAATATAATTTTTTTTATATTAAGTTCATATTCCAATAAAGTTGTATTAAAACCGTGACTATCCCTATAAATGGTTCGTGGTTTAGAAAGCTTTGAGGAGGAAAAAAATAAATATTTAAAGTTATGTTTTAGTGAGAAGTTAACCTAGTACATATACATAAGGAAAACATGGTACTTTTTTATATTAAGTTAATATTCCAATAAAATTGTATTAAAACCATGACTATCCCTACAAATGGTTCGTGGTTTAGGAAGCTTTGGAGAGGAAAATAATAAACATTTAAAGTTATATTTTAGTGAGAAGTTAACCTATTACATATACACAAGGAAAACGTTGTAAATAAAGTGGAAAGTTTTTTTTATATACAAAATAAATATAGAAAAATAAAAGTTTGATATTTGAAATATTTATTACATATACACCTGGAATACGTTGTAAATAAAGTGGAAAGTTTTTTTTATATACAAAATAAATATAGAAAAATAAAAGTTTGATATTTGAAATATTTTCTCATATTTATGATTTCAATATCTCTTTATAAATGTGAAGTCATATTTATAATTTCAATATCACTTCCTAAATGTGAAGAATAGGAATAAGTATTTCCAAAAACAATGGACCTGTTTGAATGAATGTAAAAGTACATCATGATAACTTGTTGTCTAAGAGTAAATAGCAACATCTATCATATAAGAAAAACAAAACTATAACTAATAGATTTAGTGTTTATATAACAAAAATGTGAAAAGATCAAAGTAACAAAGATGTGAAAAAGATTAAAGTAGAAAATTACTTGAAACTTAGCATCTGTTATTGAAAGCAAATAATAGCACAATAAATGTTACAATTTCATGTCCTTCAATAATAATTTAGAATCAAATATATCATAAAATTTCATATTGTAAAAGAATGCATATCAAAATTTTAATGTTACAATTTCATATCTTCCAATAATAATTTACAATTAAATATATCATAAAATTTCAAAATTTCACAGTGCACAAGGGTACATACCAAAATTTTATTAGGGACACTATGCAAAGCCACAAGATATAATACTCAATGCCCCACCGCAAGCTTCCTAATTTATAGGATTACAACCTAACCCTAATCATAATCATTAACTAACTTTATTTACCACTGTGCAAGCTTCCTAATTTATAGGATTACAACCTAACCTTAGTCATAACCATTAACGAACTTTATTTATAAAATGATGGTATTAATTAGAAGAGTGAACTACATTTAATAAACTTAACATACACCTACTACCTTCAACAACCCTTTCACCTCATTAAGTACAATCATGGAAATACAACATTAATAAGCATGATTATAACAACTAAGAATCGACTCAACATAACTTGAGATTTGTAACAAGGAAATGAGAACAATCCAAGGAATTGTAGGGGTAAAGAATATGCCAAGTATGAGGAAATAGAGAGGTAAAAATTAAGCAACATTTTTTTATGTTGTACAATGAACTTATAAATCAACTAAAAATTAGATTTTTTTTTATGTATGAATAATATAATCATTTGGATTGCTACAAATAGTCTACACAATTATGTGAGAAATTGCGTAATAAAAACAAACTTGAATTTCCTTTTTTCCATATTGAGGCTATAGAAGTGGTTTTCGAAAATTTGTTAGTGTTTTCCTAGATGGATATTGCATATTTAGGCATAGTCAGAAACCACAACCTTTTAGAACTAACAAAAACAAACCCAAAAAAAAATTCAAACCAAGCTCTATTATTGTGGTGGTTGCTCTCTTATGTGTGGGTAGATTTCTCTATTGTATTTGATATTATTATAATTTAAAAAACACATAAGAGCTCTTTAATTAAAAGTTGCTACAAGAAAAATATGTTTATATTTTAGGGATTGTGTTTGTGCAAATTGTTACTGGAAGAAAGAATATATGCTTTACACTTCTTAGCAGATTTTAAATTCCATGACTGTTAGCCTCATATTCCTAAATTTCTATAGTCTAAGTATTTTCTAGATTAAATGTTTTTAAGAAATTAGTTTATTCTAGATTGTTAGGATAAGGACACCTAGCTTCTATGTAAAGGACACCTATCATACTCATGAGATTATGTGATTGGTTGTTCTCCTAGTTTTTAGTTTAGAGTTGAGATATATAAACTAGCTCCTTCTTCAAGTGAGGTTAAGAAGTAGATTATGAATTCTCACTTTAGATTGTAATCACTTTTTCCTTATCAATGAAATTATGTGTCTGAGGACACTTTGTCAACATGGTATCAGAGCCATGGTGAATTAGTGATGGATTGAGGAAGTAAGGAAGTCTCTGCGACATCATCTTGGATCTCTTCAAATTCAAGGACAACGATACCGAGGTATTTTTATGTTGTTAATTCAATAAGGAAAATGTTATTTTGATTACAACAGTTTGTGTTTTTTGAAAATTTTGGTGCGATAAATCATTATTTTCTGCCATTGAAAAGTTTTGTATCAGATCTATTCTCTTTTTTTGAGATTATTTTTTCTGATCAGATCTACTTTTTTTAATAAATAGATCAACTGCAATCTAAGTAGACGAATCATTTTTTTGTAAACAATTGCGACATATCTGCTTATAAATATGGAAGTTTCTTGTGATGAGATGTAATTGTTTATAGATATACTTATAATTGTTTTTAGTGCAAAAACACCATTGAAGTCGTTGTAGTAGATATTTCATCTTCCAGGATTGTCGCCTAGAATAGCGACCATTTGTCGATCAGATCTAACTTATTAAGAAAGCGCAACTTGAATGATTACATATATTTCAAGATCTGATAGAATAGTTGTGGAGAATTCTACAGTTCGAGTAAAAAAATCAGAGGCAAATGAGAAAATTCTCACACATAATACAAAAGGAATTAATTTTCAAATTCTTCCGAATCCAGATTTTCTTGCTGAAGGAACTACAATTCAGAGTGATCTGAGGACACTTTGATGTGTTCTGCGATGTTAGGACACTTTGATGTGATCTGCGATCTGAGGACACTTCGATGCAATCTACGATCTCAAGACACCTTGATGCAATCTGTGAACTGAACATGGTGGGCCCATTATTCGGGGAGCAGTTTGTTGATTTGAAGATAAATAAACCTGATCCAAGGAAACTGTGACATTATTAGTATTAATTCCTTCATTTTCATTACTTAAATAGAAAACCATTGCTCTGGTGTGTGCAGACATGGAAGACTCCATTGTGCCAAAAGGACAGGCAATGAAATTCAATTAAATGAATCCGAGAAATGAAAGTTTGAAGGCTGTTGAATCAAAGTTTGAGGCTACGAGAGAGCAAGGACACTTTGTCAACAAAATGCAAATTCCTTTATGAATTGCTTATGGACCTCTAGATGTGAATTCATGCTAGATCCTCAAAGTCGACCTCTTAATAACTGAGCGCTAGGCAGGTGCAACACTGGGAAGATCTAAAACATTGGGTGGATCTGGTATTTTTTCTTTCTCTCGGTACCTTTGTGATATCTCCACAGATCGTTAAAATCCTTCATTTGATTTTTTGAATCGCTGCGATATGATGCTTGATCTCCTCCACGAATTTTTCAACAAAGTTTGAAAATCGGTCAAATAAAAAAAAAATACAAATGTGCAATTGGCGATTCTTTGTTTTCCCAATTTTTGGATGAGGATATTGCAGTCTTTGTTTTTCCAAAATTTTCATAGATCCAAAGAATCAACTGTCGTATTGAGAAAACCGTGTTGCACAAGGAATTCTTTGTTAAAGTAACAGGCTCCTACGTGTTTTCTGTTGCAAAGGGAGGAGTTAAAAGAAATGCCCAACTGGCATTGGCGTTTCCACTTGGCAGGGATCTCACTCATTCCCTTATCTTGAATCTTTCACTCTCTGGAAAGATGCATGTGTCCATAATTATGATTATAACATCTGCATGCAGATTGTTTGGTATAACCTTATGTAGTCTTTTGTAAATCTTTTTGGAGCAAGCTCTAAGTTATGAGGAATATTTTATTAAAATATTCTTTATAAAATTTTTTTGGAGTAATACGAAGATTTTTCGTTAAAATAATTTTCTTTTTAAAGGGAGGACCTTTGTATTAAGGATTTGGTTTACCTTTTTTGAAAATTTATTGAACGCTTTAGTTCAAGGGGGGCACATTTTGTTATTTGTAAAAGACTATAAGTCTTGTAAAAGGATCAAATTTCGAAAGTTCTGATTGTAACTTTTAAGTTAAAAGTTGAGAAGATTCCAGTGAAATACTCTCTCAAACTCCTTTTCAACGAGACTTTTAAAGGGTCAAGGCCAAGCCCTTAAAAGCGCTCTTTTGCGTGGACTGTGTACTCCTTTTTGGTGCCTTACGTCTCTCTTTTGGATTTTTTTGGATTATTCACTTGCAATCTTGCATCAAACATCATGTCTAAATTAATCAACCTATTCACAGAATCAGATAAGTTATATGGACTTAAGAATTACAAATCTTGGAGTCGGCACATGCATAACACTTTGATCTATAATGAATTATGGCATGATATATGTGATGGTGATACTTCTCCAACTAATCCCACCGACGCTACTTCTTTAGCAAAATGGAATTTAAAAGATGAAAACGCACTTTCTTTGCTATGTTCTTTTGTAATTGAACACATGTTTGTTCATATTGAGAATTCCAAAGATGCATGGTCTGCTTGGAATATATTAAAGAAGATTTTTGATACTCTTGATGCATCTCATAGAGTTGATCTACAAATGAGATTTCTTAAACAAAGATTAGCATACAATGGTGATGTATTAGAATACATTTCAAGGATTAAGAACATTCATTAGGAAATCATCAAAGGAGGTTTTCCTAAACTTGAAGATAGTTTTCTAGTATCCATTGTAATAAATGGCTTGCCTTCATCTTATAAGAATTTTCTTGAGACTTTGCAAATAAATGATAAGCTATCAACTGTGACTTTTGATTCACTAGTGAATTATTGGCTCAACATAGCAAATCTTTTGGAAAACAAAAACAATCAGAAGAAGATCTTCTTTTCACTAAAGATGAAAGTTCTAAAGGAAGACGGAAATCAAATTTTGGAAATTTTCAGAATCATTCCTCTAATCAAGGTCGTGGCAGATCTCGTGGTCAAGGTAGAGGTCGTAACAATTTTCGTCTACAAAAATTTCAAAGTAATCCTCACAATAATAATGCACAGTCAGGAAGAGGCATAAATTTCAGTCAAGTAAGATGTAAGAGATGTTTAAAGATGGGTCATTATGCATCAAATTGTCTTACAAGCAATGATCGATTGCCAAAGTTTAAGTAGACATCAAATTCAAATTCTCAACAATTAACTCAATATGCAGAGGAACAAGATTACCAGGATGATCAATATGAATATGTTTTTTCAGCAATTCAGCATGTAGATTTATTTGAAAATGATTGGATATTGGACACAGGGGCTACTAAGCATATGACTTATCACAGAGACTATTTTTGGAATTATAAAGATGTTCAACTAAATCCCATTTATTTATCTAATGATACAACTTATATACCTCAAGGAAAAGGTTCAGTGAAAGTCTTTCTCCCTGGAATTGGTGAAAAATGGATTTCAAATGTTTGGTATGTACCAAATTTTAAGAAAAAAATGTTATCCTTAGTCACAATCAGATAAGCTGGAAATCAAATCGCCATGCAATATGGTGTGGTGAAGATTAAGTCAGAGAAGGATAACTTCAAAACAATAATGACTGAATATGAAGATGGGAAGTTACTAAGAATGAATGGGAAAGTCATCCAAAGAAAGGAAGAGGTTGTAGCAACAGTGAATTCTAAAATGTCTTCATTCAGATTATGGCATTTTCGATTTGGTCACTTAAACTTTGATAGTCTCTTGAAACTTAAGTCCCAAGATTTGGTAAAGGGTTTCCCACTTTCAAGAAAGATAATTCGAAATGTGAAGCTTGTATTTTTTGCAAGCAAAAGAGAGAATCTTTTCCAACCAGCTCATGACGAGCAACAAAGTATTTGGAGTTGATTCACAATGATATATGTGGTCTAATGGAATCTTCTTTCTGTGGATGTCGATACTTTATATTGTTCATTGATGACCACACTAGAATGAAATGGGTATAATTTTTAAAGGAAAAGTCTGAAGATTTTGAAAAGTTTGTAAATTTTTGACACATGGTTGAAAATGAAACTAGAGAAAAGGTTGCTTCTTTGAGAACTGATAATGGAGGAGGATTCACTTCAATTGAATTCAATGATTATTTTCGAAACAATGGAATTAAGAGGCAATTGACAAATTCCTATACTCCACAGTAGAATGGAGTTACGGAAAGGATGAACATAAGTCTCATGGGAATGGAAAGATCTATGATGCAGTTTAAAGGGTTGAGCACAAAATATTGGGCTGAAGCAGTCCATACTGTAGTTTATCTTAGAAACCGATCACCTACATCAGCTTTAGATGGAAAAACACCTTACGAAGCTTGGTACGATTTTAAACCCAAGGTAAATCATCTTAGGGTTTTGGCTCAACAGGTTATGCTTTAGTTCCTAATGAAAAGAGGGCTAAATTAGAAAACCGAAGTATGAAGTGTACCTTCATTTGATGCTCTCATGAAAAGAAACGGTATAGATTTCTTTCAGATGTAAAATTCATTGTCAGTAGAGATGCAATTTTTGATGAAACTGAAAGTAACAATTTAGATGAGATTAATCATCTCCTTAGTCGTTTAGAGAAGAAAAACACTTAGGGTAAAGGTAAGTTGAACAAGTGAAAGAAAACATTTTGGTTTGAAAAATACTTTGTTTCTCTAGAATACATCTCTTTATCAAAAAGTTCTTCTGATTCATTTGATAATGAAACTACAAAAGAGTCTTTTGATACGAAATCTTCAAAAGAATCTTCTCCAACCTCAGATATTTCATAAGAAAGAAGAGACTCATTTTTTGAAAATCCTCTTTTCAATAATAACGGTGATTCACATCCTCAATCCCCTCAACATAAGAATCCAAAGTGGGCCGAACAAATTCTCAAAGATGTTCATTCAGATGAAATGAACAAAACAAGAACTAGGGGATCTTCAAGAGCAGAAGAA
>ML864581.1:29389-44145 GCA_009831015.1 Picea engelmannii | reverse complement strand
GAGAATAATCATCAATAAATGACACATAGTATACATACCCACTGTGAGAGATGTTGATGGCATTGGGCCACATACATCTAAGTGGATGAGCTCCAGGATTCCTTCTGCATTACTGTCGCTCTTTGGGAAAGGATTATTTATGTTCTTTCCTTGTGCACATCCCTTGCACAAACCGTCATGATCAACCTTGAATTTTGGTAGACCTGTAACTACATTGCTTACATATGGTAAGGCTTTGTAGTTGATGTGAGCTAGTATTCTATGCCAAAGTTCACATGGACTCTCAGTGGAGTGAGTCAAAGTTGCATCTGAGTGACCTTTTAACTTATACAAGCCACCTTCTTCTGTTCCAATAACAATTGCATCTTCTCTGGTTTTTCCTTTAGGCCACATAAGAACTTCACCATCTGTGAAAGCAACCTTGAAACCTTTCTTATCTAAAGTTGAGATAGGAAGTAAGATCTTTGTCAAACCTGGTACATATAGTACATCCTTCATTTTCATTGGAGTCCCTGAATCAAGTTTGTAGGTGGATTCTCCCAATCCTTTGATAGGGTACTGGTAATCATCTCCGAGTGTAACTTTCTAGGAAAAGTTCTTTTTTGTAAGGCTAGAGAGAATGTCTCTTTGACCTGTCATGTGCTTAGAAGCACCACTATCTATGAGCCAAGTATCCTCTCCAGGTGTCACAGATCCTGAGAGAGCAGAGAATAAAACATAGTCTTCAATCTTTTCTTTAATCATCTTTCTGGGTGGCTCATCATCTTCAACTGCATGGGCATGATGTCTTTTGTTATTTCTCTTCTTGTATTCTTCCCTTCTTGTAGGACAATTCTTAGCAATGTGTCCCATCTTATCACAATGATAGCATTGATAAGAGGAGAAATCTTTTTCTCTTCTTTGACCCTTCTGATATTTCTGGAATCTCCTTGAAGGGTGAGATTCTTTATGGAAGTGGGTGAATCTCTTTGGGGAGTGAGATTCCTTATAAAGGTGGGTCTCCTTTTGGAAGTGAAACCTTTTATTTCCTCCTTTAGCATGAGCAGCTAGGGCTTGATCTTCATCCCTTAATAGTATTGCTTCTCGATTGGCTACTCTTGCTTCTTCTTGAACACATTCTTCCCAAAGACTGTCAAATTGGAGTTTCTCCTTTCTTGCACAGATAGTTTGGATGAAGGCATCCCAAGTTCTTGTAAGACCATTAAGAGTTGTCATTATGAGTTCATCTTCATCTAGGTTATCACCAATTGCTTCTAGTTGTTCCTTGAATTGAGAAACCCTAGAGAAATAGTCATGAACGGTTTCTCCTTTCTGCATCTGTGTGTTCTTGAGTTGGGTTCTCAGATTCATCTTCCAATTGATATTCCTTCCTTCATACATTCTAGTTAGGGCATCAAACATTTCTTTTGGAGTATTCTTAGAAGACACTTGAGGGATCAAGTGGTCTTTAATAGAGTCTGCAATGATTATCTTGGCCCTAACCATATCCTTTTGATACTTTGCTTTGGCTACATCTTTTTCGGGTTCCGGTATATTTTCCTTTATGAATTTTGCAAGGTCATTCTCTTCAAGAATGAGTGCAATCCTATATTTCTAGGCACAGAAGTTTTCCACACCTTCTAACTTGTCAACAAGCTTGGTGCTTGCAGACATCTTGACCTGGAGCTGGGAAAATTATCAAAAAATGAAAATGCTCAGAAAATAGATCTGAACTTACCAGGAGATGCGTTGGGCTGAGGCGAGTAGGCTGGAGCTGTCAGATTTCAAAAATTTCAAGTTTTACCCCTTGAAACTAGACCTGCGCAAATCTAGACTGGTACTTCTGGTACTGGTTCTAGTTTCCTGGTTTTCTGGTTTTCTGGTACCAGTGAAAACTAGGGTTTTACTTTCCGAAGGTTCTGGCCACTGAAAAGGTGCGCTCAAGCTGCCAAAGAGTTTTCTAGGCTAGGGCGCACTTCCCTAGATGGTTTTTAGTCAAAAATTCCCTTTCAATAAAAAGCCATAATTTTCTTGTACGACAATAGTGACGTTTTTGGTTACCCAGCGAAAGGTGCTCTACTCAGTTTAGCTCTTATACCATGTTAAATTTAGAGCTGCTATTAAGTTCTTTTCAATTTACTAGACAATAATAGCATAAGCAGGATCACTGAGAGAAACACAATCACAAGGTACACAGCATTTTAACCTGGGAAACCCTCACGGGGGAGAAAACCCAACAAAAATTTCCTTAATATAGATTGCCAATACAATGCCAAGATAAAAGACCAAACCACCAAGAATATCCAAGAGTGAGCAATGCGCCTCTCTCTCCTTCTTGCAACTGCAGCTATCTCCAAAAGATGTGCACTTGTTGAGTGAATGAGTGAGTGAGTAAGTGAGGCGCCATCCTCACTTATTTATACTAGCTGGGAAGTGCTAGGGTTGTGTCTTTTCACCAAGTTGGGCCGACTTCTTCAACTAGTGGTTAAAACCACTTTAATTAGCCCTAGAGGCCGACTTTACAAACAACATATAACTATGGTTTGACCAATCCACAAAAGGGGATTTGGTCTTATACAGAGCTCGACATGATCAATCCACAAAAGGGGATTTGATCTACATAATAATAACTCAATTATAATTAGAATATTCTTCGCAGTTACAATATTTCAACAAGGATATGATTGAAAGATTTACAAAGGTGACACAATAGGAGAAGAAATGAGGCATTAGAGCTTATTCCCCCCTTAATGACAACTTCCCGAACTCCTAACATAGATCGAAGTTTAGAAAACTTCGCTTCTATAAGAGACTTTGTGAAAATGTCTACAACTTGATCTTCTGTAGGGCAAAAGAGCACTTCAATAACTGGATCATGAGTGAGCTTTCTAATGAAGTGCATGTGTAGCTCGATATGTTTGTTGCGCTAATGTTGAACTGGATCTGGTTGTGTGAGTGGTTACTAAAGGTGTTCGTTCTATGTTGGAATACCTTGTTTTGTCGAACTCTACAAAAGGTGATAACAATATTCGCATTTAACATATTGAAAGGCGTATCTTTTTTCCTATAAAAACTCTACTCCCTACACATGAGTTCTCATTTACTCACTCATGATAATAAGGAGATAAAATTCATGACCCCATTTTGAATCAAATAAAACTAATAATATGTATAAAATTTAAATATGATAACAACATTTACATTCAAATTTTTTGAAGGCATATCAATTCCACTATAGAAATCCTAGCCTTCAATTCCCACATATAGAACGTGTAAAACATATAAAATAGGCTCTGCAATAAGGAATTTCCCACATGATATGATGTTGATCAAGAACTAAATATTGGCTCATAGATATGGGTGGGCTTTGACTAACGATGAGATTTACTAGCCATGGTTTTATTCTATATCATAATTTAGAAGACTGGACAGATAAAGAACCATACTAAATTAAGGATAAGATGACGCAATAAGAGGATAGGAATATGCCCCAAAATGCAAATATTCGTCAACCCCATTTAAGGGAATCGATTAGAGTGTCTCCACATCAATAAGGGCCCCATACAAGGCTACATACCATTGTTCAATGTCTATTGAGCGGGTCTCCAAGATAGGTATCAAACCAAAGAATATCACAAAATTTGTAAACTTCTACCAATCATTACTCATTGCCAAAAACGAGTGCAATGGACTACTAGATAACTGGCAATGATCCACGAACAAAATGCACATCAAAGACCATTCACATGTTGTCTTGAACATTCATTTTTATTGATGACATTAAGCCAAAATGAAAATACAGAGAACAGGAAACAAAATAAATGAGAAGCTCACAAACATAATTGTAAATCATTCATACATTGTAACCTCTGGTGATAAAAATAGATACAATTAATAGAAGACTGCCAATTACCTTGTATTTAGCCGCTAAAACATCTTTTGCAACCACAAAATCTATATCCAATGAAGTTTTTGTTCGTAATTCACCACACATAGCAGTCACAAGCTTTTCTATCTTAATCTGTAAGTAAATAAGAACAATGAAGCATGTTTTGTATCAATTGTAAGTATATGGGCATTTACAAATACAATCATTAAATTGAGCTTTTTTAATTTATTGAACTACTTCAAAATTTTCACACAACTAAAAATAGAAGGGTGTTTTCTCTTGCAACTTCACAATAATGAGAACCTGCATACATCACTATACCTTTTCTTCTTTTTCAAAGCCGGAAGCAAGGACTTTTACTCCATCCATTGCTAGACAACATGTGTAACCCTGCTTAGGAAAACTCCTATGCTCTTTAGCACAGCGAAATATACATTCTGGGCCTGCCAATAGTTGTAAACCAATTGTCACCATTTAGTTCTATGTTTATTTGATCAAATTAAACATCCAATCAAATACCATCATTACATAATGCTTACAACAAAGAGTATAAAATACTATGGAATAATAAATCAGACATTTTACTTGCCAAAAACGGTACTTTGAAAGATTTACTACAGTATAATTTGCTCTAAAGACTAATTTTACCATCTGTCCTTTACCTGATACACATAACGACAAGCAACGTAATATTAAACAGCTAGCATGGATATAGACCTACTCAAGAATTATAAGTGTAAAGAATAGTTTATGTTATCTACATAGTGTATGAATTGCACCTGTCATCAATAATAGATGGCCATCCCCACTAGTATATCCAGCAATATTAGATCAACATAATCATAGCCTAAGTCACCTGACATGAGACACGAAGGACACAGAAATACAAGTGTGTGACACGTGCACGACAACCCCGGAAACAAGATACAGAGGACACATTTATATATATATATATGAAAAAAAAATTGAAAATTACACATACAAAAATGAAATATAGACAAAGATTCATATTTTGTTAGAAACTAGAAAATTTACATGATACAAAACATGTAACATAATACATTGTAACATCAATTATGATGAAATGACAAACACTGAACGCACAAGAAATTAGAACCATAAGCCGCGGCATTCTCAATCTCATTAAGTCATCAAAATCAAAATGCATTACAATGTGCATAGATACTAAGTCAAAGTCACGGATACTATAGGTGGGAATTCCATTGGCAAATAAAAAATAGCCATAGGGTAGATACTAGAACTGTAGATGGAAGAATCTCATAGCTCATGAGTCGCGACTATCAATAGTCTAATCATCAAGATTTACATTACTACCACTGCTCTCTCCTCCATCCTCCACCTTTATATCTAATGCAATCTGTGCATCTGCTGGTGTGGAGGATGACCCTTCAAGAGGATCACTATCATCAAAAGTGACTGGCTCTACCATTGGTTCATTAAGATCCAAGTTGGCTAATGACAATTCAACACTGTTGTCCAAACCGATATCATCAGGAAACACATCCCACATCTTTGTCTTTCCCTTCAACCACTCTTCTCTCTCTGCCTGTAAAATAAGACGGAGGTTGGTGTGCACGCACATACACCACTAAGTCACCGGACACAATGACAAAGAGAAGAGTTCAACTGAAAAGTTTATACTTGAGTGAAGGGTACATTTTTACTACGGTCATGACAGAAGAGTTCAACAATCAATGCCACGAACATCAAGGTACATAAAGGGCTTGGTGCTCTTGATTAAATGTCAGTTCCATACCCTTGTACATGATAGAATCCAGTGGAAACATTACAATCCTGCCAATCTTGAAATCCTGAAAACTATTAAGTCTATTGAATTTTGAATGGAACCTAAAATTCTACTTTCTCCATATGAAGTCCAATGCGATTGGAACCAATCTCAAACATCCTAAAACAATTAATGGCGATGTTAAAAATTTAAGTAAACGTGAAGTGACATTCTCCTGTATCTTTTATTTTCATCCTTTTACTTAAGAATTTAATATTACCATTACCTACTAGGGTGGGTGAAATGGAGAGGGTGGGGACCTCTTTAAATAGTATTAGTAGGGCAAAATAACCCTCATTTGCACACCAAAACACCTCACAGCTCCAACTTGCATGAAAAAACATGAACTCGAGTCCTTTTCTGAGCATGACACGTGTCTTGAAATTGGGACACGTCTAGGGCACGTGTCGGACAAGAATTTGGCACGTGCCCACACGAATCTGTGTCCCCACATAGGATTCGTGACACAGGGGGGTTGGGGGGCGAGTCCTGTTTCATAGATCATAGCCTATTGTTACTAGAAAATATTTCACCTATGAAAGTGTAAAGCCTAAGCACCTAGGTGATGACTTTGTGTCGCTAGGAGGTTGGCCATTGTCACCTCACCAACTCTCCTCTGCTCTTTAGGCTAGCTCTCCTCCAGTTCAAGGGAGGCTTTCCTAAATAGGATTGTTGGAATTTTAAGTTATAGAGCGCAAAAGGTAATTTGAAGAGTAAACTCCAGCAAAACATATTTATAAAAGTGAAGAAAAGGTGGATGATGGAATAGAGATCAGTGCCTAGTCTATTGGGTAAATGGGATCACAACAAAGACTCAAATCGCAGGTTGTTCTAAATATGGGAAAGAGACATAATAGTTGAAATGTTCAAGCTAAAAGTACTCTCTCTTTGTTGTCCTAGAATGCAGAAATATGCTAAGGGTGCTACATGTGCAGACAACACCCAATACTTAATTCTACTACATCTATCAAGAATCATGCATGAGAAACTTCAATCCATTGGTAGAGAAGGAAAATCCCAATGATAACTGACATGGAAGATGGGAAAGGTACACCAACTTTTAACTCCTAAAGTATATGTCTAGTTATTTCAACAATAAAGGGAAAAGCAATAAAAATATATGCAAAACATCCTCACCCACACAATTATTGTTGATTCTCCAAGCATAATCAATAGATTTGTCATTAAACTCCAAGGAATTTCTCCCAAATCCAACATACAAAATGAGGAGTGAGCGAATCCTTATCCAAATTATTGCTCAACTCTCTCACAAATAAAATAATATTTTCCTTAATCTACTGGAAAATATCATAATAATCTCCTAAGTGGGCGAATTAGGTCAAAAGGCCCATACAAAATAATGAATTAAAAATATTAGATGATTGTGGTGCCACATGTCATCTTTGACAACAATCTTTCTCATGCAAGGCACATGCAATGAGACACTTGTTTTCTTCATGAAATATGGTGCCTTCCAAGAGATAACCACCTCCAAAAATAATAATAAGATAGTTGAGTCAAAGAAGTAGGGCGAACTGCCAAAAATAGGTGAAAATATGCCAAGAGTATAGCTCCAAGATGAGGGCGCACTCCAAGGAAAGAGTGTGATTACCATGTGTCATGGTTAGAGAGCCTTCTAGAAGCCTTTTGACCAAGAACCAACAAAAATAACTTCTTCAATAAGTGCCCCCAAGAAACTTATGAAAGTGGACCATTTTGACTAGAATAGACAAATAAAATATTCCCTCTAGAAAGTATGCCCTTGGGATTTATGCTTTGGTCCACATTATAACCTCCACCATAATAAAACATTCATGCATGAATTCGCCCTTGAAGAGAGAGGAGTGTGCTCTAGAGAAATGTGCATCTTTGACAAGTCTAACCATGAAAGAGCCAAAATAGGAAGGGCACCCTTGAAATATGTGCAAAGTGTCCACTTAATCTCCTCAAAACACATGCAAGAAAACCTAAAAAGTGGATAAAATCAATTACAGGTCACTTTACATGCGTGAAATGGTGTGAACGAGGTCAAATGGGTCCTCATAGTGGGGCGCACCATCTAGTGGCCTAGGAAGGTGTGAAACTGATGATGTAGAAGGATAAAAACCTAGAGAGCATGGATAATAGGTCCTAGTCAAACATGAAGACCAAATAACTCCTCAAAACTTGTGCAAAAGGATAAGGATGTGACATGATAAAGCTAGAATGTGTGAACAAGGCTAGGACGAATTGGATTTTTTGTGTGTTTGCCTCAACATGTATGCCAAAGGGGCAATACCAACTTAAATTGTGCACCACACATACATAAGTTGTGTTTCCTAGTGATTAATTAGGAATTAAAACTTTGGAAATTTAGCCTCAATGGAATATTATAACATTTAAGCATTAATAGGCTAGTACTTTGGCACTTCCTAAGGTTCTAGCACTTCAATTAAAATATCCCAAACTAATTAGGTGTGTTTGCACTGGAAAAAGTGAAAATATGAGAATTGAGGGGTTATTATAAGGTATGACTTAGGGAAATTTAAGCAAATTATGCCATGTGATTCCTCGGAGATAGAATGAAATGAGATGTAAGTGTAATGTGGATTTTACCTAGGTAAAAGGTAGAATTGTGATGTGATACACAAACTATCTAGGCAAAATAATGAGATGTGATGAAATATGAATGAAACTAGGAAAAATAGGCCAATACACCACCATGCTAAAGGACATGAACCAACCATGCAACACAAAGTAAAAGTGAGTAAAACGTGACCATGTAGTCTTTATGATGCACAACTGAAGCAACCTGCACCAACATCCCAACATTTGGAAGGCTAGGATCATGATAACAACCTGCAAAAAATCTAAATCATCACATGTGCAGCCCCATGTAATATAGGTGGTAACACCTATCTTACACATGGAGATTTATCGTTTGTGACCCCACCCCTTTCCTTCATAACAAGTCGAATATATAAACTACACTTGAAATCCCTATTTTGCTATTACCTCCTAGACCTACACTCAAAGATATTAGGAAGGATGCCCATTGTCACCACGTCAACTCTTCCTCTCATTTTAGGCTGGTTGTTTTCCAACACAAGGGGGGAAACCTTGGAAAGGAATGTTTAAGATGTTCTTCAAAACAATGAGGATGGTCGACTGCCAAAAACAATGTCTATCCAATTGAGATGGACTCAAGATAATAACAACAGGGTATGCATAGGATGGATAAGACGTAATTAACCCATTCACTAATGTGCCATAATTAGTCCAAAACAGATTTTCAGATTATCCAATAATAAGTGAGAGCCATATTAACCCCCAGATTCCCTGTGGAACTAGAGGGTTAAGATCTAGAGAGATTCCATCGGGTTGGTTCCAATACAGGTGTTTATAGACATTCAAAGTGATCAAAGCTTATTTCAAAGTCAGTTTCAACAAATTCAGAGAAACTGCTACTTTTAGTAGTTTGCTTTTTCCATGATCCAAAGATTCAGGGCCCTTGTGGCAAAGATGTTTACATACTCAGGTTCCTTGTAAAAATGAGTCCAATGAGACTGCTTTTGTCCACATATGAGATGTTGCCATTTTAAGTTGTGTCCAAATCTGGACTTCTTATATTGCCAACATTCTCATAGATGTTACCATCATTCTCGGTATTTCCTACCTTTTGCTTCTTTTTTTCTGTTCCAAATGTGGGTTGACCTTTCGGGAATGTCTATAATTAGCAATTTTTATTTCTGGCAAGAACAGGTTGGATGTCGTGGTTCCAAGTATGCAATGATGGGGTGGTTCAAGGTTCCAATGGATGATGACTGATCAATCAAAAAAGTGTTGAGAAGATGGGTTCTTCTCCAGTGTGACATGTGGCAGTTAATCAAAGGAGTTTCATTGGTATTGGTATGGGTTTCCAAAAGGATTTAGTGCTAGATTCCTGCTTTGGATTTCCAAGAAACCTTGTTTAATCTTGTTAACTTTATCCACCCTTATCCTAAAGTTTGACTTTGTCTAATGTTGGCATGCAAATCAAATCCAAAGCCTCATTTGACTTATTTGGCATGCTAGTTCGCTTTATTATCTGTAATAGGAAAGTACGATTTTCTGCCAAGCAAAAGCTTTGAGTTGACTTCGCTTGCATGGTTAGTGTAAAAATTTAAATGATAAAATCAGCAAGCTAATATTTATGTCATACACTTAACAACCTAGAGATAATTGTCATCAATGAACTCTGATATGTATAAACTCACATTCAGAAATTACCAAATGCAAAAATACACATTGCTAAGCATTTTAGCAGTGGAACAAACACAATGAACAGCAACCATTCAACTCAGAAAACTCAGAAATTTAGGCAAATGCCAGGGAAAACCCCAATGTGGGGAAACCCAAAGAGATAGAAAGATTCTATTAGCTTTAGGAAAGATTTATCAGTAGCTACAATACATTTTCCAGCCAAGAGAAAACCACTTACAGCTCAAAACTGTCCCACTACCATCTGCCTTGATTTCCATGTCACAGTCCGTACAACTGTATGATTTGCAGAAAATAGCACCTCAGAATTTGTGCCCACAACAGGCTGCTCTACCTTCTTCTGTACGACCGACCTCCTACAGTAAATTCACCCAAAGATGCCTCGAAAACCATGCCAAACCTTGCCTCGATTTCTGTGCCCGAATTTGTTGTTGTACGACTTGTACGAATCCGTACAGTACGACCTGTCTCGGCAAATAAAAAACAACAGCACTCCAAAACAGAAAATGCCTCCTTGGGATTTGCGCCCTAGCTCTCTTGGGAAATGTGCCAACTTGTTGCTCACTTTACTCTTCAAACTCTCCTCAGAAATCTCTCTCACACTCTTCTTCACTTGTCTTGCACACTACCCAATGTATTCTTTTATAAAATCTGAAGATGATCTTTTACCTCCCAAGTGTCATTTCACCTTCCCCAACCCTAAATCCAAAGGCCAAGATCTAATCTTGCCTTTACAAGATCAAGGGCCATGATTCATTCCCTCCAAAATAAATCACTTAAAATATTATAGTACATTTCACTTTATTACATAAGTGCACTTTATGAAATAAAATCATATTAATATTAGAAGGTACACTTCATTAAAAAAGTCACTTTAATAAAAGAACCACTTTACAACTTTATAAAAACCCATTACAAAGTTAAGTGCCTAGTAGTGTCAACATAAGGTTACATCCGCATACAAGACAAAACATGCGGAGTACCTCCCGAGCTAAAAATCTAACACTCCCTCTTAGCGAGGGAAGTACTCACTGCCATCACTATCATCTGGTTCCATCACACTGTGCTCAGTAGGAGCTCCCTCTGAACCTGGAGCTATCCTCAACACTTGCACAGAACTTGAACTAGAATATCTTCTCCTGACAGCTATCCGTAACCCTGAGCTCCTTAGAGAATCCACTCCACCCTGAGCATCAATTCGATCACACTGGCTGAGCCTCCTGTCAGTGCTCAGAAGAGACTCCCTCTCTTCTCTCGGAATGCAAGACTGGATCCTTGGTACCACTACAGTCTCAGGAGCCTCCTCATGCTCCTCATCCGACGATGAATCATACCCTGAAGGTTGTCCTCGCAACATATACAACCTATCCACCCGATCACCAATCAGCTACAGTTCCATCGGGTCCACTCCCTCCCTATAGATAAAGACATATTCCCTCTTGAACAATGTACAATATCCTACATCCTCCAAGGCTGAGACTGAGAGCAAGTTAACCCTCAACCTTAGAACAAAGAGAACTCCATCAAGCTCCAGGAATCCTCCATACTCGATTCGGAATCTAACCCTTCCAACTCCACGTACAGCTCACGCCATACCACCTTCATTTACCACCTATCGGTCTTGACCTGCTTCTGTGATAATTAAGAATATTTGCTAGATTCCCATCATGTGGCAAGAGGCTCCACTATCCACAATCCATCTGATATCACCCCCAAATCCTCCACTACCGACACTAGAAACTAGAATAACCAAAGAAAAATCCCTATAATACTTGGAAGCAAAGTCCTTGATGGTTGTTGTAGCAGTTGTCTCGGGCCCCTCTGGTTCCTTCTTCTTCTTCTTCTTCTTCCTCTCAAGACAATGAGAAGCAAGGTGCCCCAACTGGTTACAACAGTAACATCTGACTTTACTCAAGTCCCTCCCGAAACTTCCTTTCTTCTTGCTCTTTGCAACAAGAGCAACATTCTCATCAGCTCCATCTGTCTTATGTCCACTGCTCTGAGATCCTTCTTGGATCTCCTCCTGAGTGAAATTGTCCCACAGTCTGCTCTAATCTGGAAGATGCTCACAACCCACCACATAATTCACGAAAACTTCCCATTCCTTGGTGAAGCCTTTCACAGCTATCCTCACCAATTATGAATCCGATATGACCTCTCCAACTGCAGCCAGCTCATCTTTCACTTGAGCTACTCGGGTAAGATAAGAAGAAACACTCTCCTCCTTATCCATCTTGGTATCATGCAGCTTAGCCTTCAAGGCCATCTTCCGATTTTCATTCTTTGCTTCAAATAAGTTCTTAAGTGCATCCCACATCTCTTTGGCTATCTTCTTCTCAACCAAGTGTGGGATAAGGTGATCCTTCACCCCATCCAGAACAATCCTCTGAGCTTTGGCCTCCTTGACCTCATGCAAATCCAAAGCAACAGAATCTGTTGTGGGAACCACAACAACAGAACTGACATAGTTCCAAATCTTGTTCTCCTTGAGAATCCCTGACATCCGGACCTTCCACTGCAAATAGTTGGAGATGTCATCCAACCGATCCTCAAATCTAATGCATGCAGTCATATTCCCCGTCACAGCTCAAGGAAAACAATCACAAATTTTCCCCCTTCAACCTTGCCCAAAAATCTCACTGCTCACTGTCACTTAGAGCCCAAGCTCTAATACCATGTAAAAAATTAAATGACAAAATCAGCAAGCTAATATTTCTGTCATACACTTAGCAACCTAGAGATAACTCTCATCAATGAACTCTGATATGTATAACTATAAACTCACATTCAGAAATTACCATATGCAGGAATAAACATTGCTAAGCATTTTAGCAGCAGAATAAACACAATGAACAGCAACCATTCAACTCAAAAAACTCAGAAATTTAGGCAAATGCCAGGGAAAACCCCAATGTGGGGAAACCCAAAGAGAGCGAGAGAGATTCTATTAGCTTTAGGAAAGATTTATCAGAAGCTACAATACATTTTCCAGCCAAGAGAAAACCACTTACAGCTCAAAACTATCCCACCACAATCGGCCTTGATTTATGTGCCACAATCCGTACAGTTGTACGGATTTGCTGAAAACAGCACCTCGAAATTTGTGCCCACAATAGGCTGTTGTACCTTCTTCTGTACGGCCAACCTCCTACAGTAAATTCACCCAAAGTTGCCTCAAAAATCGTGCCAATCCTTGCCTCGATTTTCGTGCCCAAATTTGTTGTTGTACAACCTGTACGAATCCGTACAGTATGGCCTGTCTCAGCAAATAAAAAAACAGCAGCACTCTAAAATAGAAAATTCCTCCTTGGGATTTGCACCCTAGCTCTCTTGGGAAATGTGCCAACTTGCTGCTCATTTTCCTCTTCAAACTCTCCTCAAAAATCTCTCTCACACTCTTCTTCACTTGTCTTGCACACTACCCAATGCATTCTTTTATAAAATCTGAAGATGACCTTTTACCTCCAAAGTGTCTTTTCACCTTCCCAAACCCTAAATCCAAAGGCCAAGATCTAATCTTGTCTTTACAAGATCTAATCTTGTCTTTACAAGATCAAGGGCCATGATTCATTCCATCCAAAATAAATCACTTAAAATATTAAAGTACATTTCACTTTATTACATAAGTGCACTTTATGAAATAAAGTCACTTTAATATTAGAAGGTACACTTCATTAAAAAAATCACTTTAATAAAAGAACCACTTTACAACTTTATAAAAACCCATTACAAAGTTAAGTGCCTAGTAGTGTCAACATAAGGTTACATCCGGATACAAGACAAAACATGCGGAGTACCTCCCGAGTTAAAAAGCTAACAATTAGAAATCATGCCCAATTTATTAAACAAAGAGGATGGCTTTAAAAAAAGTTGCTTTTACTATCTTTGTCAATAAACAATCCCACGTCAACTTCCTATTTGTGATGGCATGCTGATTAGTGATCCTAACTCGCCTTCTTGTACTTGCCGAGCAAAAATCTCTAAAAAGGTGGATGCTGATAAATTAGTCAAACATGAAAGCTAGTTCGTTGCTTTTATTATAATTACCAGTCTTCTTAACCACATCAGCCTAAGCCTAACTTGACGTCGTATACCCTGGGTTGATGCCTTTGGTAATTCTGTCAAGCAAGTAAAGCCGGAAAGGGGGTTTGCTGTTGCCAAAATTGAGAACTTGAAAGCTTAGTTCGACCCTTTCCTCCAATTAGCAAGTGAGACAACTTCCCTTCTACCTGATTGTTGTAGCCTTAAATTGCATATGAGATCATTTTAGAAGGATGTATTCCTCCACAAGGAAATTCGCTGGAGGGATTTGGCAGTTCTTGTTAAGTGGAATATACCCTCTTAAACGCCATGCAACTTCAATAATCAAGGGAGAAGCTTATGCTTTCTAAAACAGCACACAGGCTCATCCTGTACAGTTTGAGGTAACAAATGCAAGCACAGCAAGTTGCCAATGACAAGTTGACTGTTGGAGGTTTAAGTTAGAAAGTTTCCAGTGCACTAAACTCTAAAACAGCAGCTACAGGGTTTAGCAATCCCAGAAATGAATTAGGGGAGAGCCAGCACTGTAGGAGGTGAATATTTGTGGAAATTTGTGGTAGTTACCACACACAGACAGCGCACAAGTTGGAGGTATATGCAGCGAATTATTGGGCATAATATTGCTGTTTGAGTATCAGGATATACTTGGCAAATTCCTGTGGACAAAACAGCAGCTGCATTTAATCACCTAAAACCCAACAATGTAAGGTGTTAACACTCAGCAAGTTTTTTCTAGTTAGTGTTATGAACATAAATATACATAAATAGATATTCATAACATAATAATTAATTAATAAATAA
>WSFP011425033.1:0-22420 GCA_009831015.1 Picea engelmannii | reverse complement strand
TTGAGGCCTTGGGTTACCAACACCTCAACCATCATCCCTCTTGTCCTTAGCTCACACATTATCATTTGATTCCTTCAAGATTGTTGCTGCAAAAAGTGACTCCATTAACCCTAAAGACACTGATCTAGACCTTATATTTGATTGATTGATGAGAACAACCCTTAAATATTTTACCTCAAGCTACTTACTAACTTTTCCTAACCCTATATTAGACAAATGACCTAAAATTCTTGTTGTTGTTACAAAAGTAAGCTACATCCAATTATTACAGCAGTAAAAGCTCTTAAAAGAAATTGCAAAAGTTGATTTTTACATTGCATTATTAGCTTTTGACAAGTGCTAGTATATTGCTATTGTTGGATTATCATTTTAGGTCATTTTGAAGCTTATTTGAGGCATTGATTGTGAAGCTATCATCTTATATACATTGCTGATATAGATTTCTATTTTCTTCATCTTGTATCAACTTATTGCTTTCATTGACGAGTCCAAGGTTTTATGAAGCACTAGCATCAATTGTACTTGCAAAAATAGAGTTTTTTTGTTTCTTTGTTCTGGGCAGGTACACTTAAGCATATCATTGCTTCATTTGTTAAAACTTTGGGACTTTATGATCGGTGTGACTTGTGAGAAAGGATATATTTTCTTGATACTTCAAACTTTTCCTTCTCAAACCCCCAGGTCACCGGGGATGTCTCCCTTGGGCTGTCATCCCTAAATAGAAAGAGGTGTCTTGTTAATGTGTCAGTGATAGGAAAACCTCCTGTTACACCAATCTTCCCTCCTTTATCCTTTCCCTTTGGGACAAGTACAAATTGCGCAATAATATTTTGGCGCTATTGTCGGGGAACACTGAGTCAATTCTCCTCAAATATGACACTTTTCGGTAAGTCTTTCCTCAAAAGACTTTACTTTTCAAAGCTTACCTGACGACTCCACTGAGGGTGATCCCCTCATCCCTTTGATAGTTTCAAGAAAACTATATGGAAACTCCACAAACCTCAAGAAGGTACACCAAACCTCCCTAGTCCTTTAGAAGAAAACCTACCTGAAACTCTCCTGTAGTAAAATCGTTATTTGGAGGCAATATTCCCTTGAACACAATGTCTAGCGCAAGAACTCGGACTGTTAATCCAAACCAAGCCAATAACCAAAAGCAATGGCCATCCAAGCTCTTCAAATCGCTAGACATGGCAGGTATACCAGGATACCCTAGGCAAATGACCCCTAAGTATGAAAAGTGGTTGCCTAAATTCACTGGAAATGATGTAGTCAGTGCCAAGGATCATATGAGTAATTTTTGGGCCTTCTTCCAGCTTCATCCCATTAGTGATGATGATGAAGATCTAGCTATGAAGTTATTCTCTACTACCCTCCATGATGGTGCTAGACGTTGGTACAATGGGCTCCTTGATGCTAGTATTAAAACCATGGATAGGTTGGAGGAAGTATTCCTCAAACAATGGAGTGTCAAGGAAGACCCCAACATGATTTTGATAAGGTTGAATAACCTCGTGAAACAAGAGAATGAAACCGTTAGAGAATTCCATGACAAGTTTGAAAATTTGATGCAAAAAATCCCAGTAAGCCATCATCCGTCTGATATTTTCCTTCTTTTCCTTTATACCAAAGCCTTTACATGACAACTGGGATATATCCTCAAAGATAAATCCCCTCAAACAATCCAATAATCCCAAGAGGTAGCTACAAGGATTGAAGACAACCTTTCATCATCTAGAGTCGAACCTTTCTTAGCCCCAAGAGTCAGAATGGACACTAAACCTAAGATAGTCCACAATGTTGAACCTACCTCAGACATTAGAACTAGCTTGACGAAGTTACAACTAACTGTAGATGGCATGGTTAAAAACCAAGAACTGATGATGAATAGGATTCTCAACCTAGAAAGAACACAACAACAAGCCCCTAGGGTTCCTTGCAAAGGGAAATTCTAGAAAGGGAACCAAGTGTTTAGACCAAAGAATGATCAAGAGGTTCCCAATACTTTAGCCCCTACAAATATAGTAGATGAAAACTCTTGGTGCTTACAATGCAGTGAGTCACATTGGGAGCATGAGTGTCCTTTCAACAATGGTAATCATGACCAAGTGAACATAGTTAACCATACCATTGGAGATCCTCAATATTGCCTTAATGTTACACTTGAAGACCACCAAGAAGGAATAAAGGAAGAAGCCAAGAAGGATAGGATGGAGGTGATAAATAACCTTTACCAAGAATCAAGAGAAAAGTTGAAGAAACAAGAATTCCAAGTATATAGTAGACAAAAAAGAATGAACCAACCTCTCCCTACTTGTTCTGTGACATCACAAACAAGGCCTCCACCCATGAACATACTCCTTCCTAAGAATCCTCCCAAGACTGACAAAGTGGATTTGAACTTTAACTTTGAAGGTGCATTAGAAAAAATGCACGTGACCATTCCCTTGAGAGAATTCATCAAGGTCCCATCTGTCAAAGAAAGGTTCTAAATTTTTTTCAAAGGCTCATATGGACCAATGGACCCTCCTATTATGTTGCAAGCCGATCACTTTAGGGTTTAGTATGATGGACACCCACCTTTCTTCATGACCTTATTGATCAATAACAAATTCCTTAACAAATGTATGCTTGATTCAGGGGCAGGTGCTAACATGATGTCTTTGAAGGTCATGGAAAACTTGGGCCTAAAGGTCACACGACCTTACATGAATGTATGCGTCTTTGAATCCAGAGCCATACCCACTCATGGGGTAGTTGAGAATGTTGAATTATTCCTTGGAAGATACCCCAAGAGAGTGATCCACATGGATATCGTGGTGGTGGATGTCCCGGATGTGTGGGGAAAGCTATTGTCCAAGAAGTTTGTTGAAATGATGGGAGGCACCCTAAAGATGGATATCACATATATCATTGTGCATATGAATGATGGAACAATAAGCCTCCTCCCAAATGTGCCAATGACAAAAGTCCATGTGCAAGAAATTGGTGATGACATTGGAACTAACAAAACACATGAACCAGTCAAAGAAAGTCCTCCTGTATTTTCCCCTGATGACATGCCTTTCGCTACAGAGGAAGACTTTGATCAGATACAATGGTCGAAGAAGGAGGAGTATCAACAACTCCTAAAAAAATATAAAGAAAAAGAAGTTGGGGCTATCAAGTTATTAAAGAAAGGAGAAGATGACATATTGATCTGACCGTCCCAACAGGAAGTTTTCACAACAGAACCCCAACCTCCTCCCTCAAGACAATACACTAGGGTTGTACAAGAGACATCCAAATTTAGGACTAAGGATTACAAAGAGGGAGATACAGTCTAGATGTGGGATACAAATAAGGGAGAGCCTACTAATGTCAAAGGAAGTGCACAATTTTGGCTTGGACCCTTCAGAGTTGGAAGAAAGTCAGTCAATTATGCCTACTATTTATCTACATTGGAAGGAAGAAGGCGCCCATTACCAATTGGTGGACACCTCATCAAACCCCATCAAGGGGCAGAGACTTGACTTCATAGGTAAGTACAGATAAGTAGGTAGGCATTTTTCATCCATTGTATATACCATTTTCATTTCATGCTAGAGTAGTTGTATTTCGATTTGTATATATGCTTGCTTATTTTCACTTTATTGTACCATATATGAGCCGGGGGTTATATCACTACCCCAAACAATTACTAATAGATTTTGTTGAGATCTAGCAGGTCACAGGTCATACCAGAGATGTTGAGGTTATCGTGCGCTCTATGATGAGCACATGTCCCTGAGTTGGAGCCAAATGTTATCCCCTAACCTAGGGATAACTAAGGAGATTATGTATCTAGGCCCACAAGTCCTAGACATGGAGTACTGAGAGCCATATTGACTTGAGCTTGGCCCTGGAGGGCCCATCCTTCTTCTTCAATGCCTCCATCTTGTTAGTTGCAGCATCATCCATCCCATTGGCCTAGTCCTTCAACAACAGTGGGTATTTCTCCATGAGGTAATGAGTCTGGGTATCATGGTATGTGTCACTTTGATTATCAAAACATTTGAATATGTGCATTTAATTCTCTTTTTCTTCATGACACGTGCTTGGAATTTATGCCTTTTGACTTGTCCATACCTGGGAGGGATGAAAGAATGCCCTAGCAAGTTGGTTCCCTTAGGAGTGAGTTGCCACTGGATGGGTTCATGAAAGGCCATCGTCCATTCCCACCATACTTATCAATTTTCATCATCTTCCTTCTCATCCATCCCCTGAATTGGTTTGGGCATTGGGTTTTCCAAGCTAGCAAAGGGTTGTACCTTGCCTTGTGGGAAGAAGGGGCTAAAGGCCTAGAGGGTAAAAGTAGCTGGAAAAAGATAAAATCCAAAATAACAAAACCTTCAGATGTTTCACCCAGGGATCCCTGAGAAAGAAATAAAAGGCTTCTCAGCAAGAAAAGGAGGGACCCATAATTAAAATAAATAAACTCAAGACCTAGTTGGAGGATAGGGGGTCTCATCACAGGCCATCTTATTAGGTCCATGGGCATGTAGCAGTATGACACTACCATTCAGTTGGTCACCATGCTAGGGTAGTGGCTCTTGGTGGCATAGCCAAGAGAAGGGGGGTCTCATCACAAGCCAACCTTCTCATCTCCGTGAAATGCTTGTGGGTAACACTGTCACCACTGGTCACCACGCCAGGACAGTGTCCCCCAACTATTCTCTTGAAAGAAAAAGCAATAATAAAAAAAGGTAAAAAGGCATTGAATGGGATTGGAAACATTTGCATCCATGACAAGGTGCATCTCACCCTCTTCAGAGGCACTGACAGGTAAGCCCTACATTTCCCTTCATCACTGCACCCATTGCCCAAACATCCCCATACCATCTCATGCACTTACATGACCTAGATTGATCTTCACCTAGAAACATCCCACATCTAAGGAGAGTTAGCCCAATAGGATGTCCTGAAACCCTCTCCAAACCTAACTTGTAGAATAACATAACATCTTTGAGCACTTGTCTGGGAAAAGGGGGTTTTATGCACATGTTTGGGTAACTTGATTGTTAGATGTGGTTGACATTGTTATGATCCCTGTGACTTATGAGCCCATGGAGGGCATACTTTTTGTTGTTGCAAGACCATGCCCGACAGACAAGTACACATGGGGATATGATTAGCTCAGACCTCCATAGGGATAAGAATCCCACTAGATGGATGTTGAGACCCCAACTAGAGGTACACATATACTAGAGGCTTGCACCAGAGAGAGAGGAGGAGGTTCCATCAGAGACAACTTGGCAGGCCTGGACCTAGGGGGGTCTTACCCTCCCACCATGATGTTGACCCTTGAAGGCCCTTGACGTCACCCAGTTGAGGCACCCATCTTGAGGATGACATTGGTTGACATGTGTGACAGTTCCAAAGGGGTTTTGAGCCCCAACGTTCCATCAAAGGGATAATGTTCCAGCAAGGAGGCTAACGTCACCCTAAAAAGATTAAATTAGAGTTTTATTTGACAAAGTTATGTAAAATTGGATTTTCTCATGTAAACTGGCCATGTCGGCCTTTTTTACCTAATTTTGTAATTAAAGGTCATATTGATTATATAAATAAGGGATTTTTCCCTTATATTTTTTCATCATTCTTTCACTCACACAAGTTAGGTCTAAAATTCGGCTCCCTTAGGGTTTATTGGCTGAAATTAAGTGGTGCACAACTCTTGGAGGAGGCTAATTTTGGTATTTTTTGGCATTTTCTTGGTGGAAAGTCTTCAACTAGGCTATTGGCTAGATTATTCTTGGTGAATTTAAGTGAATTTCTGCAATTCTTCTTTACTTTGAAAGGTTATAGTACATTTACTTTGCATTTTACTAAGATTATGAAATTGCTAGCTTAAAACCCTAGGATATCAAGCACATGTTAATGTCCTTGTCTTAATATCTTTTCACCTACTAGATTTTGCTAGAAAGCCTATCCTTTGAAGCATTGTGCTAGAGCCCTACCATTGTAGCACTCTAGCATCATTTTCTTCATCAAGCCTTTATTTGTTTCAAGCTTGAGCTAAAGAAGAAGGAAAATCGCTAGGGCCTAGGGTTACCTACTTCCTAGTAGCCATTTTCCTTCTAGGGTTTGTTGGTTGAGGCCTTGGGTTACCAACACCTCAACCATCATCCCTCTTGTCCTTAGCTCACACATTATCATTTGATTCCTTCAAGATTGTTGCTGCAAAAAGTGACTCCATTAACCCTAAAGACACTAATCTAGACCTTATATTTGATTTATTGATGAGAACAACCCTTAAATCTTTTACCTCAAGCTACTTACTAACTTTTCTTAACCCTAGATTAGACTAATCTCCTAAAATTATTGTTGTTGTTACAAAAGTAAGCTACAACCAATTATTACAGCAGTAAAAGCTCTTAAAAGCAATTGTAAAAGTTGATTTTTACATTGCGTTATTAGCTTCTGAAAAGTGCTAGTATATTTATATTGTTGGATTATCATTTTAGGTCATTTTGAAGCTTATTTGAGGCATTGATTTTGACGCTATCATCTTATATACATTGCTGATACATATTTTTTTTTCTTCATCTTATATCAACTTATTGCTTTCATTGACGAGTCCAAGGTTTTATGAAGCACTAATATCAATTGTACTTGCAAAAATAGTGTTTTCTTGTTGCTTTATTCTGGGCAGGTACACTTAAGCATATCATTGCTTCATTTGTTAAAACTTTGGGACTTTCTCATCAATGTGACTTATGAGAGGGGAATCTTTTCTTGATACTTCAAAATTTTCCTTCTTAAAACCCCAGGTCACCGAGAACGTCTCCCCTAGGTTGTCATCCCTAAATAGAAATAGGTGTCTTATTAAGGTGATAGTGATAGGACAACCTCATGTTACGCCAATTTTCCCTCCTTTAGCCTTTTCATCCGGGACAAGTACAAATTGTGCGATAACAATGCCCAATCCTCTCTAGGATTTCAAACGACCCACAATAACGAGCTGGCAACTTTGAACAATTTCCCAACTTCAGGGAACTTTTGTTTGTCTTTACTTTCAAGAACACATGGTCACCCACTTTAAATTCCCTGTGAGTTCTTCCCTTATCAGCATAACTTTTCTTCCTATCTTGGGCAACCTTTAAATTCTATTTTATTTTCATCATTTTCTCTTCCATTTCCTTGAGTAATTATGGCCCAACCACTGCTCTATGTGTTGGGTTGTCCCAGCTTACCGGTGTGTTGCACCTTTTGCCATAAAGTGCCTCAAATGGGATCATCTTTAGAGATGCTTGGTACCCATTGTTATAATAAAACTCTACCAAATATAGGTAGTCTTCCCATTTTGATGGTTTATCCATCAAACACATCCTCAATCACCTGATTGACCCTCTCTGTTTTCCCATCTGACTCTGGATGATTGTGCTAAATTCAAATTTGTTCCAAATCCCTTGAATAATCATTTCCAAAAATTTGATTTAAATTTTGGATCTCCGTCAGACACAATTATCTTGGGTATACCATGTAGTTGAGAAATTTCTCTCATACAAATATCAACAATGTTGTTTTCCTTGTGAGTGAGCTTTACTGGAATAAAATGAGAAAATTTAGTAAGCTTATCCACCACAACCATGATATAATCATGTTGCTTGTTTGTTCTGGGCAGTTTGGTGATGAAATCCATCATTAAAACTTCCCATTTCCACTTAGGAATGGGAAATGGTTGTAGAAAACTAGCTAGGTGTCTATGCTCAGCCTTGACCTTTTGATACTCCAAACACTTGGCAATAAAATTAACAACTTATTTCTTCATGCCTGCCCGATAATATTGGCTCTTGACAGCTGCAATAGTTTTCTGATAACTTGGGTGCCCAACATAAGGTACATTATGCATTTCTCTCAATATCATATTTTTCAATTCCAGGGAATTTGACACATAAATTATGCCCCTGTACATGAGAATTTCATCATTTTCTAGATTATAATCTTCAAATTTCTGCTGCAAAATACCTTGCTATAATTTTATTATTGTTTCCATGTATTGAAAATATGATTTTGCAGCCTCTAAGATTCTGTCTTTCAAATCTGATTGGTACATGTTAATGGTTGTAGCATGCAACTCATGCACCCTTCTGCTAAGTGTATCATTCACCTTGTTTTCTTTACCTTTGATATGCTTTATGTCAAAGTCATATTCATTGAGGAATTCTAACCACCTGCTTCGCCTGGCATTTAGAGTTGGTTTTCCAAATAAATATTTCAGACCACTATGGTTTGTCCCGAACTCACATATTTTTCCCATGAGGTAGTGCCTCCACATCTTCAAGGCATGCATTGTGGTTTCCAAGTCCAAATCATGAGTAGCATAGTGCCTTTCATGTTCCTTCAACTTCCTTGATTCATAGCACACCACGTATTGATTCTGACTAAGGACTCCACCAAGCCCTTATTTACATGCATCAGTGCATACAATGAAGTCTTCATTTGGATCAACAATCCTTATTATTGGAGCACTTGTTAATAAATGCTTCAAGTGTTGGAAACTTCTTTCACAATCTGATGTCCACTCAAACTTCACACCATTCTTCTGCAAGGAAGTGATTGGATGTGCAATCTTTGAGAATCCCTCAATCTCCTGTAGTAACCTACAAGTCCCATGAATGATCTTACCTCAGAGACGTTCCTTAGTGCTAAACTTCCTCTAATGACATCTATCTTCTCAAGATCCATTGTTATCCCTTCCTTTGAAATGATATGTCTCAAATAAAGAATTTGCTTCTGATAGAATGAGCACTTGCTTAATTTGGCATACAACTAATGCTCCCTTAATACCATCCTCAAGTGTTTCTCATGCTCTTCCTCTGACTTAGAATATATAAGAATGTCATCCAAAAATACAATGACAAACTTATCTAAGTATTCTTTGAAAATATCATTCATTAAACACATGAAGACAGTTGGTGCATTTGATAACCGAAATGGCACCATTGTGAACTCATAATGACCATACCTTGTTCAGAAGGCAGTCTTGTTGATGTCTTCATCTTTAATTCTTACTTGATGATAGTTTGAACTAAGATCAATCTTGGAGAATATTTTTTCATTTTTCAGCTAAACAAAGAGGTCATCAATCCTTGGAAAAGGATACTTATTCTTCACAGTTACCTTTTTCAACTGTCTAAAATCAGTGCAAAATCTCAACGTTCCATCCTTTTTCTTCACAAATAATATTGGGGCACCCCAAGGTGACACACTTGTGCGTATATACCCCTTCTTTAGAAACTCTTCAAGTTGCATTTGCAATTTCTTCAATTCTGGTGTACTCTTCTTGTAAGGGGTCTTGGATACTGGGGTTGCTCTAGGCATCATATTGATGGAGAAATCAATGTCTCTTTTAGGGGGTAATCATGTTATTTCCTTAAATACATCTTCAAACTCTCTTAGGATTACATAATCTTCAATATTTGACACATTATCTTTAGGTGTCTCTTCCATATGTGCTGCAAATATTTGACACCCTTTTCTGTAAGTTTTCTTCAACTATAATGCTGACGTTTCTTTGACGATTACTACCGTGGGAATTCTTTGTACTTTCCTTAGGTTCCCTTCCTCATCCAAGCAAGTAAATTCATTATTATAATAGTCTAGGATAGCATGGTGTTGGTCCAACCAATCCATACCAATTAGGAAGTCATAGGAACCAAAAGGTATGATGTTCAAATCTGTCCTAGTGCTCAGTCCATTCATGTCCATTGGGCATGCCTTAACCATCTCATTAATTTTTCTTTTAGCTCCGGTAGCCACCTGCACCAACCAAGATTTTCCAAGCTTGATTCTTGGCAAATGCAATGTTTCCACCATCTTAGGATCTAGATAACTATGAATAACTCTTGAATCAATTAAAATAACAATGGTTTGGTTGTTGATCTTACCTTCCATTTCAATCATATGTGACTGAAACTCAGCTTGCTTGTTGTCCAGGGCTACGTAGATCCTAGGTACATTTCTACCCATGTCCTCCACTGTATCAACTTGTTGTACATTGTGAATAGTCCTCGATTTTTCACCTCTATGAGGACAATCTCTGTACATATGATCTCCCCCACAACCCCAACATTGAATATGTGGTTGCCTTGGTCTTTTCCCCACTGTCTCGGTCATTCTGGGTTCTTTAGAAGATGACTATCCCTAAGAATGATTTTTAAAGAATGGTGGCTTAGTCCCCTTCGTCCTCTGTTCCATATTGGTTTTCTTCTTGTCTTCCCAATCTTTTTGAAAAGTTGGCCTTCCTTTATGTTGATCATAAAGGCATTTAGCTCACCTTATAGGTTCCTCCAATGTTTTGGGATCATCATATTGTATCTTGTCACTGCTAAATGGTGGAAGCCCACTCAAATGCCTCTGAATGTTAACCGACTCATCTTTGATGAAAGAAACACACTTCAACAACTCTAAAAAACTCCTTTCATATTCATCTATGGTCATACTCCCAAGCTTGAGTTCAAAGAACTCCTTCATTTTTTTTCATAGTATCTCTTAGTCAAGTATTTATTTTGAAAATACTTCTTGAATTCCCTCCAAGTAACATTTTTCTCATCAATGTGTTGCACCTTCACAAATTGGTCCCACCACATGGATGTATTTCCCTTGAGTTGATAGATGGAAATTTTTCCTTATGTGTGTGAAGAGTAATTAGGCAATTGAAAATACTTCCTCATGCCTAGCAGCCATGTCTCTGCATCCTCATCCTTCTTGTGCTCACCATCAAATGTAGGAGGCTTGATTTTGTTCATTTCTCCATGTAGGTCATCCACCCCATACCTCCGCTTATGTTTTCTAATAGGAGATGGAATTGAACTACTATGTGCTCTCCTAGTGGAATGCCTTGGGGAGTGATGGTGATTTCTACCAACACTTATTGTTCTTCTCTTCTCATCATGAGACCTGTGACTTCCTGATTTGCTTGAGTCATTCTCCTTATCCATTTTCTTTTCTATTATGTCCAAGCTCCACATTAACTTTATGTTGAAGCCCTCCTGCTGCTCCTTGGATTTCATAAGCCTCTCATTATCAACTTTATAACTTTGGACATCCTTTTGCAAAAATTTTATGGTCTCTACCAAGTTCATGCTTTCTTCCTTGCCTTCTCCATGTCCATTTGAATTTGTACCTTCATTACCCATATTGACATACATGCCTCTGACCTCATCTTCATGGTTGTAAAACCCCTGTGCATCTTCCACGATTCTGAGCTCTGTGATGATATTGTTATGATCTAATTGTTTTTAACTCTGCAAAATGTGTAGCCAACAAAACTTGTTAGGCTAAATAATTTAATAAATTCATGAAATTATGTACAATTCTGGTTCAATAATGCATCAGACTTATTTCTTCTGATTTCTTATAAAATTGATTTCCCATATCAATTTTATAGGTGAATATTTATATTCTATTATCCAATACCTTTCCAATGCCGGCTTCCATGCTCAATTATGAGTCTTGAGCATAAAGTTATGGTTATTTGAAAATTGTCCATTAATTCTTCTGTTCATACATCAACTAGGTGCAAATCTGAACAGTAATTATGTATTTTGCACCTAATCCATTGGAGATTTGGTAGGATCCAAATTGGGTTTCTTCATATACATATTTTGGACAATATGTCCAAGTTTCACCTCTTTCTGGGTTATGGGCTGCTAGTTACAACATGTTGAAGTTCTAGGTCAATTGGTGTTTTTGGCCTTGAATGCTACATGTACCTTCTATGCCATCTTAAACATTTTTAACATGCCCAAAATTTTAATGCAACCCCATGATTGTGTTTTATGGTTCAATATATTTCCATATACTACTCCTGTGCCTCAATCTGATTCCGGAGCAGAAAGTTATGGCCCTCAAAAGTTAACTGTCTCTTAAAATTTACCCTCCACTATTTGTCATGTAACTTCCTCATAAAATATTTGTTTGATGAATGGTTTACACCATTATAAAGCTCTATCTGGGCTCTTTCATTTGAGCTGCTAAGACATAGTGTATTAAGGTACACTCTTTTTTCGTGGTTTTTGACTAGCTAAAAACGTTGTTTAGGGCCTTAAAAACACGTTGCAAAAAGATGACCTTCAAATAGTATAAAATGTCGCAGAAATTCACTGGTTTTCTATTGTTGTAGACCATCCAAACGACTTCGCGCGCACCGATTTGAAAATGTACACCCATATTTAGCATGCACATCAACGCCATAAGGTAGCGCATGCTCCACGCACCTATAACCAGTGTGGACCACTTCTCTATCGCGCCAATATCTGGTACACACTACTTTTGTGTCACGTGCTGATATCTACCATGCACAATTTTTGGTTTCATGCACTAATACCTATTACGCACAATTTTTGTGTCACATGATAATATTTTGCATGCATTGCACTCTTCATGCCCCACAATGCCAAGGTTTAGTGCGTTCACACCGCGCACCAGTACTCCCCGAGCACCATTAATTAAGCCTCCGTGCGACTTGAATATTCAACATGCACACACTGCACACCAATATTGTGGGCGCACCAACAAATTTCCTCTGCGCTCGGCCAATTTTTATCACGCAAACCACGCGCACAAATATTATGCATGCACCACTCAATTTGCACCGCGCAGTTCTAAAATTTAGTGCACACATCCATGCACTATTATTTTTCCGCGCTTCACCAACTTTACTCCGTGTAGCACCAAATTTAAGTGTGCACACCCGTGCACCATAATTTTTTCACGCATTACCAACTCTACACCGCGCAACGCCAAACTTAAGTGTGCACACCCGCGCACCATTATTTTTCGTGCATTACCAACTCTGCACCGCGCAATGCAAATTTAAGTGCGCACACCCACGCACCATTATTTTTCACGCACTACCAACTCTGCACCACACAGTACCAAATTTAAGTGCATGCACATGTGCACCATTATTTTTCGTGACTTATCATCTCTACACCATGCAACGTCAAAATTTGAGTGTGCATGCCTGCACACCTTTATTTTTTTTGTGCATCAGTTCTTCATGAAATTCGCTCTAGAAATTGGGGCTTTGCCCAATTTTCACCTAAATTCCACCATGGACATTTTGCAACTATGAAATTTGTTCAATTTCACTCCAATAACACAAATTCAACCTCTGCAACAAAAAATGATTGTTGGTTGACATTCATGATACGTGTTTTCCCAATTCATTCACAGATTGGGAGTTTATTCAACAAATCTCGCTCCATCTGTCATGGCTTCCCTTTAACTTCAAATTCGACCAATTCCAGGTCTAAATTTGCTAGGACAAATATTAAAATTAAGAATATCTCACCACTTGGCCAAATTTCCCAAATTTTCCATGAATTTAGCAACATAAATTGGGGATTTTTCCCAATTCCATGCAATTGTTTCTGATTTTTTCCATGGATGTACTATAACTTGAAATTTGGCTACTCCAAAATCAATTCTTTGTGAAATTTCGCTTCAACATCATGATAACTCGGCCCATCTAGGATCAATGTTGAAAACTGGAGCTCTAATACTACATTGTAGCATCCCCAACCACCTATTGGGCTATGCCAACCAAAAAATTTGAACTTTGATACCAAATTAAAACATACAAATACTCTGCGAATACACATATTCATATAGAATAATAATAGAAATACACATGCAACATACATAGGAAAAACTCATAAAAAAATGCATAAATAATAATGCAGCACATAATTTAACACATAATTAACACTTATCTTCGATAAAAGATCACCAACTATGTGCAGACCTACCACATTCCTCCCATCCTTAGACCACATTGCTCATAACTCTCACAGTGGGTCATCCTCAAGCTGGGGCTAAACTCCACCCGGGTAAAGGAATTCCTAGCTAGGCTGATGTATCTCAAACAATAGGAAAACTCAATCACAGGTGTCAACTTGAACTAACAACCTACAGTCTCTTATTTCCCACATATATGTCCCACCCTGGGAAGTGTGCCCCTTCTCTGCTCAAAAGTCCCTCGGCTGCCCCACTTCCTTTCTCGGGCTTCAACAATAAGCCGGATAGGAAGTTTCAGAGCTTTGTAACCGTAGTTTGGCACCTTCAAAAAATCAATTCCTAAGAATTCTCTCACCTAGAGAGAATTGCTCACGGGCCTGACAACCCGCCTCTTCAATATCCCCACAGGCCTGACAACTTGCTTCTTCAGTCCAACTCCTAAGATAACCAGGTACAGGTATAGGTATAGTGACAGTAACGGGAAGGTATGAAGGACAACTAAATGAGTGAGTGAATGATGGAAAATGAACTAAGTCCAAACTATATGTATGCATGTTCTCAACTTGACACTTGTCATGTTGAGAACTACCTTGGCCCACTTGTCCCCATCCTTAGAACTTAGGATAAAATAATTATCCATGCTTTATACTTTAAGGAATATCAATATAATATTATGTTTGGCTTAAGCTCCCTAGCTTAGCCCCTTATCCTTAACTTTTATCCCCCTTTCCCCATCTAGTGGAGTTTAGCCCCCCATACTCTTTTACATGGTTGGTCTGCGATAGTGATGTGTTTTTCATTAATATTTGCATGTGATTTACATTTATAATACAAACATACTGTCCTTTTTGTATCCAGGCTCACCAGCCTAAAAAACATGAACATATACACAAAGGCTCTATGGCCTCAAGATCGCTCACTCAAGTTGTTGTGTGAGGTATCCTAGGATGTGTGCACTTCTTCTTTTAGTGCGTAGCACATGTGCACGCTATACTATGGAATGTGCACACCAAACTAATTCCAAGACTTAATATAAACAACTCATTAGCTTATATAGATATGTACATTCACATTTATATTTACAGTTGGGGTTCGACCTAAGAGTATTACACTTAGAATTATTAAGTGCTATTAGCAATAACTTACCAAAATAATCAACTACAACATTCTAGTAAATATGTATGTTAAAGTAGTTCACTATTTCTAATTCAAGTTGCTTCTAAAAAAATATTTCCATTATGATAATTTAATAGTTCTAATTCAAATTACTTCTTAAAAAACAAGAATTAAGGAAGTTATTTTTGAAATACAAAATTTTAAAATTAATATGCATCAAAATCCATTCATCAATTCACTAAAAAAAATAGCCAAATGTTAAATAAATTGAAAAACATCATTTATGAACACAAACCATTTTTAAAAGATTAAAATAACTCCTTACCTCATTATATCTTTGACATTGAGCAAAATTCATCCATCAATTCACTGAAAAAATAGCTAAATGTTAAAGAAATTCAAGACCATCATTTATGAACACAAACCATTTTTAAATGATTACAATAACTCCTTACCTCATTATATCTTTGACATTGATCTTATTGAGCAAGTTAAAGTTGGTGATAATTGAGGAGGGATAGATCTTCAATATATGATTATGAAGGTATCACCTCCTACACATAACCTCCCCAACTACTTCCACTTTTCTCGTGATATTAGTAGTAATATTCCTCATGCTTCGAATTTTATTAGTATCATCATGGGAGGTTTTGCATCTACATTTAATATCTTCTAGATTCGCTACACAGGCCACCATTCTAAGTAAAAATATTGTGGATACCCGTATAAGTATGGCTACGATTATAATAGATAGAATTATATGAATTGGAACAAGCATTAATTGAATTTCAAACATAATAGAGAATGGGATCACGAAAAGACTCTATTCTAAGGTTGTTAGATGAATGTAAGATATAATTTTTGGCTCCAAAAAATGTGTTTTATCAACATTCATAAAGAAAACAATCTAGAACTTCTCTACCCTAGTCAAAGACTCATGATACAAGACACGTTTTTAGGTTGACCATATCTTGAAATAAATTTGATAATTGAGCTAGTTGGTAGGGTAAGAAAGCGAAAGGGAAGATCCAAAAAATCCTTTCTTGCATCTACATATAATATCTTCCCAATTTTATAGTTGATTTGAAGCTTTAAATCCATTCAAGTAGCAATATTTCTCTCCATCTTGATCACCTCACAAGTCCAATGAAAATGAGATAACTAAGTGCAACAAATGTCAAGTTGAGGAAATTGTCATCAATTTAAAGAGTGATCTACTATCACACAATGAATTTCACAGTGTAGCAAACATGGTCATTTAAAATCTCACATGTTACAATTATTTTCAACTTGTAATTGCACAAAACTATAGTTGGATTGGATCTATTATAGAATTTGATAAGAAACCTGATCTGTAAACTATCATGGATATTCCACTAGACAGTTCGTCACAACATATCTAATAAAATACTGAAATCTTTACTGTAAAGGTAATTTCCTTTATATATTAGATTCCTTAACTGCTGGCTTTCTGCTTAAAATTTATGAAATAGCTTAAATGCAAAAAATAGAGAATAAAAATAAATACTCACACACCATCCATGAATAAACACAAGATGTGACCTAGGAAACCCAATATAGGAGAAAACACAGGTAGAAGGTGAGGTTGCTCTGCTCTATTTTCTTCAGTTGCAAGTACAAAGAAAGAGGCACTCTTTGTGGAGTTGCCTTTGACACCGTGGCCTGTGTGGTTGCTATAGAATCTCTCCTCCTATGTTTTTCTCTCACAATACCACTCCTAGGTGCTCTACTCAACTATGGAACAAAATACAATGCTAAAGAATGCAACCCCTTCTCGTCCTAGCGGCTCGGTATTTAACATATCCCGATAGTCTTATAGGGTCAGGGTCTTGACTTTTTCAACCCTTAATTAGTGATCATGTTTGGACCTTCTAGAATGTTCTAGAAAATCGACTACGTGGCTATCCCCACACATTTAAGTAGCAGGGGATGACGTGGCATCCACATGCACCATGGTGATCAATACAGTAAGTCAACTTGTGGGAGGCATAAATTTTGCATACGAACTCTAATTGAGGCGATTCTTGCACCGATGGAAAGGTATCAATGTGTAGAATATAGTTGTTTGCTCCACAGTAAGGGTTGGACCATAAAAAAATGTCGTTTCATTCCTTGAAATGGCTCATGAATATTTTAGACCTTTTTTTGGACCCAAATTTCCAAATTGGAACCAGTCGCTGAAATGGCTCTCCAAGTTGATTCATGTCGTTCTTTAGGTTAAAATTTGGATGTAGTTTCTAGCAATTTTCCTCGATGTGACCATCAATATTGCAATGGTTATAATGGTTGTTGGGATCCTTATTCTTTTCCTCGATGTGACCATCAATGTTGCAATGGTCATCTTCTTATCCTTTTCCCCTTTCCAGTTCTTCGTCCCCTCCTTGGAAGCTTCATGACACTCTTTCTGCTTGGATCCGCTTCGTTGCCCATTCTTGTGGCCTATGACTTCCAGATACTATGCATGTACACATGCCTATTCCATTGTCCTTGTCTTGAAAAGAATCACTTGATTTCATAGATGGATATGTAGATCCCCCAAATACTTGAGGAGTACAACTGGGCCCCTGAAAGAGATATCCAGCGATGCAGACTAAATAACTAGTAGGGTATTTATACTACCAGCTACTCTCCTCAATCGAAAAACCTCACTCTCCATAACCTGGTAGCAGGAAGTTTCGGTTCTATTTGATTTTCATAATCAATTACTATAGGATTGTTTAAAATTCATTTTCATTTCTAATCCACGCAAAAACTATGTTCATAGGCTCATTTCTAAATACTCATACAATTTCCACAATTAATATTTCCTCAAATGAACAATCTTGTATAGGATGTAACAAATGGTTACCAGAATTTCAAGGCTACTGGATCTTCCCGTAATGGTGTCGAATCTTTGTTAACAATCCGGTCTTTGCTCCAACGATTCTTCAGGAGTTTGTTTGACATGCAACTTGACTTCTCATTCACTAATGCTTTGTTTTGCAAATACAAATTTTTTTACTTTGCTCATTCAAGACTAAATGAATCTCCACCATTCTGGATGCATTTCTCTTCTTCAAACTAAGAATGCATTTCTCTTATTCAAACTAAGTTCATGATCTCATCAAAGTATCACAATGCTCCAAGAGGCAATCATGATTCACTTGACCTCACTAAGATAATGTTTTAATACAAAACGATTTTCCTTAACCAATTCAGACAACGTCTCATCGTTTCCATGGCTGCAGGGTCTTTAACTTAAGCAAGAAATCACTCATCCTTCTCTCCATAAATCAATTGATAGTCACCTTTGTTTTGGTTCACCCAATATTGGTACATAAACAAACCAATCACTCCACAAATATTCCACTTGGATGCATCAAAACACTCATCTATAGACTTAATACTCTATGCTTGATATTAACACAAATTGATCATAGATATGGCGTGCTTACCATTACTCTAATTCCTCCTGAATCACCTCATCCTTTTAGTGATCTAATTCACAACTGGAGCCAACATTTCGATCTCTGCATTCACCAATGCTTGACTAGCAAACACACTAATAATTCATCCAAGTCCCATTCCTTCTCCAATGATTCCACCTCAAGAACATACACAAATAAATTGTCTTCAATCCAAGCACCGATGTAAATTATTTATCAACGTTCATCTCTACACAAGAACGAATCATTATAAGGGCCCCTTGATGGAAGATGTTTGCCTCTCTTAATGACAATCAACTTATAAGGGCCCCTTGGATTTGCAACTTGACTTCTCATTCACTAATGCTTTGTTTTGCAAATACAGAAAAATGTACTTTGCTCATTCAAGACGGAATGAATCTCCACCATTCTGGACGCATTTCTCCTATCCCAACTAAGTCCACGATCTCATCAAATTATCACAATGCTCCAAGAGGCAATCACGATTCACTTGACATTGCTAAGATAACATTTTATTACAAAACAATTTTCCTTCACCAATTCAGACATTGTCTCATCGTTTCCATGGATGCAGGGTCTTTAACTTAAGAAAACAATCACTCATCTTCCTATCCATAAATCAATTGATAATCACCTCTGTTCTGGTTCACCCGATACTGGTACATAACCAAACCAGTCACTCCACAAATATTCCACTTGGATGCATAAAAAAACTCATCCACAAACTTAATACTCTACGCTTGAGATTAACACAAGTTGATCACAGATAGGGCGTGCTTACCATTACTCTCGTGGCACTGATCCAATGATTCCTCCTAGAGAACCTCATCCTTTTAGTGATCTAATTCACAAATGGAGCCAACATTCCGATCTCCGCATTCACCAATGCTTGACTAGCAGTCACACTAATAATTCATCCAAATCACATTCCTTCTCCAATGATTCCACCTCAAGAACATACACAAATAAATTATCGTCAATACAAGCACCAATGTAAATTATTTATCAACATTCATCTCTACACAAGAACAAATCATCAAAATGGCCTCTTGCTAGAAGATGTGCGCCTCTCTTAATGACATTCGACTGATAACTTTGCGGGTGCTTCAATGTTTATTCTCGATCTGAATTTATTGAGAATGCAACATTTCTCTTTCACCAGAATCGATTAAACAGTGTGTGCCCTTCCTCTCATATAGGATGTACACCTGCATTATTTTCCAGATTTAAAGCACACATAAATTTCATTCAATCATAAATGATTACATAAAATCGACGGCCTACTCAACCCAAGATGGGTGTGCTTTCCTCTTGGCCTTCCTATCTCACACACTACTCTACTTTAATTACGCCTAGCAGGCTTACATATATACTTGGCATGTTACCTTGCCAACACATTAATAGTTTCCTAAAATATTTGTAACTGTTTCTAAATATATAATTCAATTCTAACCTATTAATAACTCACTAATGAGATCTTCTAGACTCTCTCGAACTCTGCCACCACATGCAGATTCATTACATGACGCATCACTGACCTAAATTCTTCTGGAAGTTTCATGAAACTAAGGAAATTTCACAATAATTTTACAAAGAACCCACTCGTTGGCAGGTATCAATACCCTAGGCTTGATCATTAATACAAAATATCTTAGGAGGGAATATGCCCCTCCATCAAACTCCCAAGGTTGGAAAATTTCATGACCTCCTGGTCATGTGCTTCCAATGAAAAAATCCTCCAGGATCCCATAATCGATGTTGCTGCTGCACATTTTCTTTGTTGTCATGTTGTCTCATCACTGTCTGTAGATTGCCAGGATCCCATACTCTTTTTTGTTTCCTTATTAACTCATCTGCATAATCATTTCCAATCAGTTTCACTTTGTTGCCACTTCCTTGCTTCATCCCATTGTCAACTTCAATGTATAAATTTGTCCTTTGCTAGTACACACTTCTCTTTATTCTTGCACACAAAGTTTGTTTAGTTTCTTCCATTTCTTTACCATATTCATGGTTCATATTTTATTCTTCATCATAACCTTCATTGTCCTCATATCCTTGAGGATACTCCTTGCTCATCAAAACATATCCATGTCCCTGCATAGCTGACATTACACCAGCTAAGTCTTGATGTGAGAAAATCATAGAAACTCTTCTTCCATACCATCCATCACCAATTTTCAAAGCACATAATGGCCCTTTCCAATTTGCTAACTTGCCAACACTTTGTTTCAAAATTTCATCAGATGCATAGATTGTTTCCATGTATAAAAAATCCCACATGTTTTCTTGTTGTTTGTCAATTCCATGAATCTCTAATTTATGTGCCAAATTAGTGACCTGTTTCTTGGTTACCGTGAATTCACTATTATAATCATTTTCCAGAATTTTATGACAACAAGTTCCATACTTGCATCACCATAGTCTTGTAAGACTTTGTGTTCTTTATCTGTATGCCAATTTAATGCTTTATTCACATCTTCATGATCCATAGAATATTGTTTCAATTTTGAAGTCTCCTCGTATCCTTTCTCCTTAACTTTCGTCCCTTGCATTTCATCTACATTCAGTCTGCTTATAGATCTTCTGCTCCAAATTTCTAGTGTCATAACAATGCTTTGTGTTAGAGTTATAAAAACTCTCCCACTTCCTTCTTTATAAATTTCTAAGGAACTTAGTTTCCTTCTCCCTTCTTCCCATTGCTTTGGAAAAGATTGTTCACTTCTATCTTCAAAAAGTTGTTTGCTTACATCTTCTTCTTGTCTATGATTTTGTTGATCTGCCTCCTTTCCTGTTTAAACTTCTTTGTCAACTCCCCCATCTTCAAAACCTGTAAAGACATTCTCCAATGCACCATTAGTTTTCAAAATCAGGAACCTCTCTATTTCCTTTGATAATTCACACATCTTTTCCGTGTGCTTCTTTGAACATTCCACAACATATTCATCGTCTTTCTTTATGGCAGTTCTTAATGACTTATCATCTTCATATCCTATATAACCTGCATGCATACACAAATTATCATCTTTAAAAACATAAGGCTCTGTATCCTTCCTTACTATTTTTGTTATCGGATCCTCATGATGATCTGAACTTTCCAAGCACTTCATGAGACTCTCAAGAAGTCTCTCATCGGCATCATCATCCTCACCTAGGATTGACCCTTGTTCAGGCTCACAAATGTGAGTTTCTTCTTCATTATCCAAAGACTCATGTTCATACTCAATTTCCTTGAGTTTCTCTACTTTATTTAAACAAACTTTCAACATGTGCATATGTCTTCTTGCAATCAACTTCTTAATAGGCCATCTAGCCATCTTCTTCATTACCCATCCACATTTCTGATCTTCTTCATTCTTCTATAGCAACTCCATCAATAGGCTAAGATGTAACCTTATCTCATCCATCTCCCTGTCATATTCTTTATCACTCATCTTCCCCTTTATGTCCTTTATCTTGACATATTCTTCCCTTGTGTTGTGGTTTTCAATTGAATCCTCGCAATGACCATAAGTAGTCATATTCTCTTCTCCTTTGTGAACTCTACCTTGTTCACAGTGAGCTACAGTCAAGCCAATATTTCACTAATCCTCTCGTTAGCTTGGCCCTCAATGGTTCACTCTTGAACCTCCTTGAGCACTCCTTTCTCTCTGGCTGCTGCACTTACTTGTCACTTATCGAGAACTTTCACTTGTTCTCTTCATGCCAACCTCAGCTGGACTTATCAAGGTTCTTTGCCACAATCAAGAACATCACTTGTTCTTTGCTACAACTCCACTAGCTGTAGTAACTTCTTCCACTGCTACTACTTTAGCCAGTAGGATATTTATGCTACCAACTACTCTCCTAAGTCCACAAACCTCACTCTCCACAACCTGGTTGTAGGAAGTTCCTGTTCTATTTGATTTTCATAGTCAACTACTACAGGATTGTTTAAAATTCATTTTCTTTTCTAATCCATGCAACATCTGTTTTCATAGGCTCATTTCTAAATACTAATACAATTTCCACAATCATGATTTCCTCAAATGAATAAGCTTATATAGGATTTGGAAAATGGTTACCGGAATTTCAAGGCTACTTGATCTTCT
>ML864579.1:7994-22420 GCA_009831015.1 Picea engelmannii | reverse complement strand
CTCTGTAGTTGGAATTCAGCCCTCATTTCAATCATATATGATCTAAGAATCAAAATTGATTTTGCAACATCAACTTTGCTCTGTAGTTGTAGCTGGAATTCGTCCATCATTTCAATCATATATGGATCTAAGAATCATTTGAGATTGGACTTGTGAGTCTTCTTCCTTTGTAGAGATTGTACCTGCACTTGATGTTAAATCTTGTTTAGTCAACACATCAACCAAGAAATTATGTTCTCTATACATATGTTTAAAAGAAATGTTTTAGAAACTTCTTTCCAAATCCTTAATTTTTTCAAAACTGAGGAAAAAGTGACATTATAAAAATTGTTTTCCCATTGATCCAATCTATGACTAATTTGGAGTCTCCTACAATCTCTATCTATAAATCCCCTTTCTCCGTTACAAACCTTTTCAGCATCAACATAGAATTTATCTTTGCCCAATTATTTATCCCTTTTCCCAATGCTACTTTATATAACAAAAAAAAAAAGTGATCTTCCTTCATAAAAAAACACCACTTGCCACATGTTTCCTTGGACTACCTTGGTAAGCCCCATCAAAGTAACACCATACAATGGATTTCTCTATATTTGGATTAACAATTACCTTTGAAAGCTTCGGCCTTCTAGGTTTCCACAATTCCCCATAAGCATATATAATTTGATGAATGCCCTGTAGGGAAGGAATATCCTTCTCTTGAAATAACATTTCATTCCCAAGAGATCCTGAGAAGGCCTTATGATCTATTATTATCTTTTCCTTAAACTAACTCTCCCAACAATTTACCATAATTTCCTCACGAAGAAACTTGGCCTCCAGTGAATAGAAAAGATTCCTTCCACGCCTCTTTTGTGAATGGGCAGTGAACCAAAAAACGATAGATGGTTTCATCATCTTTTTTGCACATGACACATCTACCTAGACCCTACAATGTTATTTTCTTACATACTTTTCAAGTCAAAACTTCGCTAAAAAGAGCTAACCATAATTACAAAAACAAAACAAAAACTATGATTTTTAAAAAAGCCTTTATTGCCCAAATTGGCTTCCTCCACCACAATAATTCCCCTTGATCCTCCTCTAAAAACATTGCTTACATCCTAGGTGTGTAGTGTATCTTCTTAAAGTATTTTTGGACCAAATTAGCTCATTTTCTTCATCTCTAAATGTTATATCACTCTATTGTAGTCTTGCAAAGACCAATCCATGTTTTCAACTTCCTCTCCTTTAAGACCCAATCTCTCTACTCTCTTCCAATCAAGTCTAAATTGAAGAAATATTTGGATCAACTACATCTTCTAACTAATGGGTACCTAGTATATTTAAGGTATTGATCAAAGCTTCTAGTAGTCTATGTTGTCCAACACATCCAAACCAAGGCTCTGCCCCTGTTCTTACTTCAACCACATCTCCTACTCTCCATGCCAACTAGTTCCAAACTAATGAAAAAGCTTTGGTAAAGCCTTATAAATAATGGAAGCTCCTAAAATGGATTTCACTGTAACTCTGATCCAGTATTCGAAGGACAGAGATTTAATGTATTTTAAATTCATTATTTGGTTCCATAGACCTCCATGATTTAAGAGTCTCCTAAAGCTCTTTGTTGTCAGAGCTTGACCAAAGGAATGAATATTATTTGATACCCAACTCTAGCTTCTTTTGGTTTAGCTATTCCCTAGAAGATTCTTACTCATTTGTGTCGGAAGCATTAAAATCCCTGCATGGAAGTAACATAAGCTTCATATTAGGGAAGTAAGATCTCATTGTAAGCAACAATGTCGTCGTCATAGCATTTTGTATTCATTGATTTTTTGTTGCATTAAGAGATGCTTACTCATATTATTCTATCATCTTCCACCTCATCCAACCTCAAGTCAATTCCATTATCTTGTGCATCTTGGCAAAGACATAATGGTCTTTATCAACCTCAACCAACCTTGATAGATGGACTAAATATTTGCAACATACCATTAATAACTTGTGCCATCTCATAATGTTTATGTTTTTCACTTTTATTTTCCACGTTGTTTATTTATAAATATTCACTAAATAATCTATATTAATACCAACTAATTATTAGAAAAAGAAAAAAATGAAATTCTATGTAACATCTCGCCCTTGTGAGCACTTGTTATTGACTTATTCTTTGAGGAAAATTGCGTGCAAGTGATCCAGTTATAGTACATGGTTATTTGTTTCGCTTATGGATTCTGATGATGATGTTGATGGATTATGATTTTATGTTAATTGTTATATGTGTATTGACATATGCTATTGATGAGTTTTTCTGAGTGTGCAGGACACTTGACGGATTGTGGATGCTAAGGGCATCAATGGACCTCCTTGGACTCTGGATTTAGTCAGGGAGTGGATTGTATTGGTTTGAGTATTTCATTTATGCATATGTGACATATGATTGATTATAGTATGATTTTCTATATGAATCATTGACAGTGTTTCGTTGGTGGATGCAGGCTGACGAATGCTTGCTAATCTGACTCACATAAGGAGTAAAGGGGTCATGCACATAGACCAGATATTGAGAGAGAGGTGTGGCAGCGTCCCTGTCACGGCCTACTACCACTCTCGTCGTGGCTCGAATTGTAGGTTAACGATTACCTAGTTTGAGAGGTCCACGACGCCATGAGAGCAGACTGAGACAGCCGCTCACAAAGATATCTAAGGGGCGCGCAATAAGGTAGGGTCAATGTTCCTTAGAATCCCTTAGTCTCTCACAAGGTCGCCCGAATGGAGTGGCACCCTTGGAGCACGGAGTGCGTCTTGAAGGGCACGCCGCATAAATAAAATTCGAGTCAATGAATCTAGGTGGCCTAGAAAACCTTGAGTGAATAATTAAACCTTGTAAAATCTTGAGCATTGTCGGATTAATTAATTAAATAATGAATTTAGTAATTGTAACCCCAAATGAAGTCTAAGCCTATTCAAACTTTAAGCCTAAGTCTAAGTTCTAGTAGGAGGCTAACACTAAATTATTAACTAATTTAAATAATAATAAAAAAGAGGGAATGAAGAAAATCAAGTTAAGATTTAAGAAAAGGTGAAATATATCTAAAAAAAATGATAATGCACATGTGTGCAAGAAATATTAAAAGGGAGTTTTTGAATAAGAAATAAATAAAGATGAGAGAATGTGTACGCATAGAAAGGTATCTAGAGTCAAGTTAACACTAGTCTAACTAGAAAAAGATTATTATTTTAACTCAACTCGGATTTAGTAAGGCATTAGTCTAACTAGAAGAATATTCTTATTTTAACTCAACTCAAATTTAGTAAGGGGTCGGTCATTAAATAGGAATAAGGGGAATAAAGAGACAACTATGAGTGATTTAAAGAACACTTTTAGGATGGGTGAGGGAAATTGAATTTAATTAAAATAAAATGTGGATTTACTTGTGCAACTTAGGGAAAGAGTAACAAATGTAAGGGGGAAATAATTCTAAATTATCTAATTAAAAAGTGAATTAAATGTGCAAATAGGAATGTGTTATTAAGGAAACTCCTAAAACAAATGGTCTAGAGGAGAAAGGGGGACACTGGTTATTGGTAAGGTTATGCTGCAAAAATTTTGATTGGTTTTACTTGTGAGAGTTGGGATACCCAGCTTGAGAGAGAGTGTCGGCTCTACCTTGCGAGGCACGCTGGGAGCTAGAGGATTTCTAGTTGTGTAAGTGCATGGCCCCTTTGCAGCTCGAGGGGCTAAAGGGGAAGAAGAGTATCCCTATAGTTGGCTGGGAGGTAATGGTGAAGTCTCAACGATTAGCGAGCGAAATAAAGTATGGGACGCCATTTTCCAAAGATCGTCTTCGACTTCGTCGACGGCGGCTATGGTATTCTTATTTGAGTTGTAATTATAAGTGTGTTAATATTTTATTTGTAATATAGTGATCTTGTAAATTCGTTATGAACTGTGGTTGTAAATCTGATATTGACTCATCATGCTACTTGATAGTTTTTGTGTAACTCAGAAAATGAAATCCGAGATAACAGTGTTGTAGTACCATTAATTCATTGTTTATTGAATCTAGATTTTAATTGATTAGACCTAGAATCATGGTAATTTCTGTCAAAGTAAATCATGAAAAGCATATTTTCTCCAATGGTAGGAATGGCATTTTCTCAGCATAAGGGAATCGGTGTATATACGTTGACATACTGGGTTTAAAACTATTTTTATTATAGTGATTCAATCTAGAAATTTAACCCAGGCGTAAACTCCAACTGCCTTCAAACTCATGAGACTCTAAATCGGCGATATCATTTCAAGATTTAGGAAGACAGTTTCGTGCAAAGTGACTTCGCAAATTACAAACCATGGCAAGATTATTGTTGTGGTTCACTTAAACTTGGCTCTAGGACTCTGATCGTTGCTCCCCTCCTTAGCAAACCTTCCGAAATTATTAGTTTGGAGGCAAACGCATCATCACTTCGCATCTTGGAGTTCCTTGAACTCTGTCGACCCTACTTCAAACCCCCTGTCATCATTCTTCTTGCGAGAGTGTAGATGAGACTCTTCACGTTGTTAAGAGTCCCTCCCTTGGGATGATATCCTCTTCCCGTCGCTTCCAAAGCTTGTTAGGATATTTAGACACTTATGAGTTAGTTAAGATCGGCTTGGTCTAATGTGTCGTTAGATAAAAGTGTGTTTCTTAGTGTGTTTCTTTAGTATGCATTAGTATGCATTTGTAGTTAGGAAATCCGACGGTCACGATATGTTCCCGACATAGAGTGATCCGACAGTTTATACTCTCCTCGATCTTAACAGTCATTGATCTATGGCTTAACACCCGATTGATCCATGATCTCTATTTAAAGAGCATGGAGGGTCATTTGCCAATGATCGATTATGAAAAACTCTCTTGTAAAATCTCTCTGTAATCTTTTTCTTTGCATTAATAAACTGCTCCAAGTGGCCGCGTTGGTTGGGGCCGTGGATGTTTCCCCGTAGGGTTTTACCACGTGAAAAATCGGTGTTTTGATCTTTGATCTGGTTATGTGAGTGGTTATTGAAGGTGTTCGTCCTCTGTTGGAATACCTGTGTTATCGAATATTGTCAAATAAGGCTCAGTACACACGACTAGACCGCCCTGCGCAAATCCTTCACCTTTCTTCAAGTGCCCTTGGTAGACATTTCTCCTTCCTTGTGAAATTTTTCTCCCCTTTGACCATTCTTGATGGGTCACTGCTCCAAAAAGGGGTGGTTGTTGTATGAAGGGTTGCGCCAAAAAGGGGTGGTTGTTGTATGAAGGGTTGCGCGATGGATTTGGAAGGAAAAATCTCCTAGATCTATGCCTGTGCGAAATTCGCCCCTTCTCAACAATGCTTCTCGATTGGTTTATTAAATCTTCAACGTTAAAGGGGAGGGCGTTTAGGCGTGGGTTATCCTTTGGCGATCTCGAGTTCGAATGGCAGAAGGCCATCTGTTGATCGGCCTTCCCTTGCAACCTTGGCTTTTACTAAATGGGATTTGGGGTCATCGTTGCCCTTACCTTTTCATTCTGGAATTAAAAACTTAAACCTCAGGGCATGCGCGATTTGGACGCATGGTGCATTTGGGAGCCCTAGGTTTCTCCGTACATTTTCGGTGGTTTCCTGTGTTGGTTATCCGGTGCATGGACGGAGACTCGACCCCTTCCCAATCGCCTTTTCCGACAGGATTGACTCGGTGCTTATTATGTGGGTTCTCTTAGCCTCATAAAGATTTACTCACAAATTGTATTGAGTCCCCTAGGCGTGGCTCGAGAAGTGGTGACCGATCATGGGGTCTTATAATTAGATAGGAAAATTATATTGAATTCTTGATGTTTTTTTTAAGGAGAATTGATCTTCTTATAGGTTATTACCTTGGACATGTAATGAAACCTTGTTACCCTTATCTATTTACTAAGGCCCATTCATAATATAAAATACATAGTCGAGTTGCATGAAGATTTTACCTTAATAAGAAACTGGAAGCTCTAGATAGTTGAAGATTGAAGATTGAATTAAATAAATCTGACTTGACAGTTATTAATGATGATTAGAATTAGATCTCTTCCTACATTAAGACTACCTGCTCCTACAGTTCTCATTACTCTTTATGTGACATCCTCATACTCATTCACATCCATTATCACTTGAAGATTTCTAAGTGTGATAGAATTTCATGTGGTATCTTGATTAATCGATGTTTAGGTGTGAGTGATGATCTAGCTATTTATGGTTTTTTTTGGAATGCTTCATGGAGATATTTGCGTCAATTACTTGACGTATGTTTTGTAGTAAATTTTACTCTTGCGCCATTAAATAATGTTGATGTTGATTGATTCAATAATTAGATTCTCTTGCACCATTAAAATAATGTTGATGTATGATTGATTTAGTAATTATATTACTCTTGCGCCACGATTACTTGATAATTGAGATTGATTGTTGATTTAATTGAATCTCAGCTAGATTGTATTAGTGGGATTTATATACCTCCTTGTTCCTCAAAACAGTCGCCAGCCCTGAGACCTTAAGTGGTTAAAATCAATCGAATGAATCTTGGACTTGAGTGTTGCTTATGTGTCCTGGAGATCCTAACTATGCAGGATAGGTTGGGCGAGTAGTTTCCTTTTGAGAAATGATGATTGGTCAATAATGATGTTGATTTCAGATGAACTTGGTGAATTCGCTTATGTATTGATTAATTATGATGTGTCGCTATTGGTTATGTTAATGCATTGATTGTGGCATTAATAATTATGACAATGTGAGCTGATGCGATTTATTAGGTTGTGATGTTTAATTTTTGTTGTCGTAACGGCGGGAGACGTTACATTCTAGATTTTCTAATTGAATATTAACTAATTTATGAGAGAACATTCAAAAAACTAGATTTTCTAATACTTTGAATATAGAAATGTTATGAACGTAATGAATTTAAATTTTTTCTTCTCATAGATATTTTCTACCCTCCTTTTTATATTTGATAGAATTAAAAATCACCGTGTTTCGTTTTATGTGATGTTTTGAAAAGTCGAAAGAGAGAGAGAGATTCATGTCACCTTATAAAATGTTGGAATATTAATAGATATATACCCACAGTACATGAGGGCTTGACGGTTAAGACCGCCCTCCATCCAAGGAAGAGAATTCCTCCAAGCTATTTCTTCGAAATATATGTGAAAAAAAATTAATGCAAGTGACATGCAATAATATCTAATGAAAACTAAGTTCTCTCTAAACAAGGATAAAAACATCAAATGTGATTACCAACACAACTCATTTGCAAGGAGCATAATGACCAAACCAACATGTCAAATCATCCAGTAAACTATTCATCAAAGTTCCACAAAACCCTTGTATCCCTAGTAAAATTGACAGAGTACTAAACTATTCATGAAAGTTCCACAAAACCCTCGTACTCCTAGTAAAATTGACTGAGTACTAAACTATTCATCAAAGTTTTGTTAAACTATTCATCAAAGTTCCACAAAACCCTTGTATCCCTAGTAAAATTGACAGATTACTAAATTATTCATCAAAGTTTCATTCATATAATGATTTCGAAGGAATGTCAAAAAAGCAAGGCAAACACAACTCCAACAAAAACCTTAGTTTCATAAGTATTAAATCATTCATGGCATTCATCAAATTTCATTCACATAGTGATTTCAAAGTACACGTAAAAAGAGCCCTAAAACAAACACAAGTTCCAAGAAATTTTGGCAGCCTGTGTTATGCAATGCAGCATCAAACTTGGAAAATTTTGGCAGCCTGTGTTATGTAATGCAGCACCAAACTTGAAAATCTACTTATTTATGATTTTTAGCGAAGAGTTTTACTTGGAGAAGCATGAATATTCTGCGATAATCGGTATTGAAGAATCAGTACATGGCATTTTGATGAATCTAAAAGAAATTGTATTTAAAAGTGATCCATACTTTACACATGCAAAAGAGCCTTAAGACAAACACAAATTCTAATACTTTTTGGCAGTTTGTGTTATGCATTGTAGCACTAAACTTGAAAAGCTACTTATCTATAGTTTTCACACAATTTTTTAAAAAAAATTGCAACTCATATTATACAATACAGCATCAAACTTGGAAAGCAAATTATTTATAGTTTTCAACTTAACACAATTTTGAAATAATTATAATGAACATTTATTACTTTAAAATTAAAATCTTTAAAAAAAACTTTTAAAATCATTATGAGCATTTATTACTTTAAAACTAAAATCTACAAAAGAAAGGAAAAACCATTATTTATTGCTTCCATCAAAATATAGTGCAAAGCAATAGATAAATTTCACAATGGATATAAAATAGCTTTAACCAAAATATAGTGCAAAACAATACATAAATAATTGAATTCACAATGGATATAAAATGGATATTAAACAGCTTTGACCAAAATCTATTTTAAAACAATAGATAAATAATGAATTATCAATAATTAGTTGGTAAAAGCATTTATGATTACAGTGAATATTTATAAACAGAAAATTAAAATTTATCAAATAGAAAATTAAAATAATTTTGATCATAAAATTAAAATTTATAAAAAGAAAGTTTTGAGTGAATTTTAATAAATAAAATTGACCAAAATATTACAAATATTGTGCAAAGTAGATAAATGATTAATTTCACAATATTTTTATCAATGTTTAAGTGATAAAAACATGTATTTTTCAAAATGCAAAGTTCAAATTCTAGAATATCACATTTATTATTTTTATTACTCAATGGACTATCAATAATTAGTAAAAGCAAAAGCATTTCAATGCTTCGTAAAAACATTTATTACTTTGATTTTCATAATGAGGCTATTAATCAAATTTTAGTAAAAGCATTTATTATTTTGATTTCACATTGTGCTATCAATGGCTAGTAAAAGCAAAAGCATTCCCATGATTAGTAAAAGCATTTATCTTTTAAGATACAAAGTTCAAATCTCATAAATATCATTTTTATTACTTTAAAATTTCAATAGTTAATTTTAAAGCAAAAACATCCTAATGGTTAATAAAAACGTTTATCTTAATTTAAATCTCATAAATATCACATTTATTACTTTAAAATTAAATTCTATCAAAAAACTCTAACAAGGGAAAACATTAAGTTTTGAGAATAGACTTTAATCAAATAACTTAACAAAAAAATAATGCAAAACAATAAATAAATGAAATAAATTTTATTTTTTGTCACTTTAATTTCACAATAAGTAACTCATTGTTTAGTAAAAGCATTTATCTTTTAAGATGCAAAATTCAATCAAATAATGGTTAGTAAAAATATTTATCTTAATTCAAATCTCATAAATATCACATTTATTACTTTAAAATTAAATTCTACCCCAAAAAAACTCTAAATGTTATAAAAAAACACTTTAACAACCAAAAACATTAAGTTTTGAGAATAGACTTTAATCAAATAACTTAACAAAAAATAATGCAAATCAATAAATAACTGAAATAAATTTTATTTTCAATCACTTTGATTTCACAATTATGGATAACTCATTGTTTAGTAAAAGCATTTATTAAAATGTGGACTTCAATCAAATAATAGTTAGTAAAAACATTTATTAAAATGTGGACTTCAATCAAATAATGATTAGTAAAAGCATTTATCTTAATTCAAATCTCATAAATATCACATTTATCCTTTAAAATTAAATTTTACCAAAAAACATTTTAACAATGGAAAACATTAAGTTTTGAGAATAGACTTTATTTGATCAATAAATAAATAAAACAAATTTTATTTTTTTCACTTTGATTTGATTTGATTTCACAATGGGTAACCGTTCGTATGCTAAAAGCATTTATCTTTTAAGATGCAAAGTTTGAATTTCATGGATATCACATTTATTACTTTAAAATAAATTTTACCAAGGGATGAAAGTGGATTTTAACAAAATAGAAAATATTGCAAAGCAATAATAAAGAAAAGAAAAAAAAATATTGCAAAGCAATAATAAATAAAATAAATTTTATTTTCTTTCACATGGGTTATTTGGTAAAAGCATTTATCTTTTAAAACTTTGTAGTTTAAACATTTTATGTTTTGGTTCTCCTTTAGTGATTTTTTCCGGAGATATTTGCCTAAAATTCGATGAGAAATTGTTAGATCCGCAGATTTGAGTGATTATTTCTGTATAATCCGAATGCTCCAGAGATTTTTCGACATGCTGAATTCACTTGTACATTAAAAATGGATTTAAATAATAAAAAATAATGATGCCTGATTCCGATGAAAAAAACCAAAACATAGAACAGTTAAACAATGTCTTTCAAAACTCGAAACTCAAGTTCAAATCTCATAGATACCTCCAAAACAATAATAAATAAATTATATTTTCTTTCAAATAGTTGGTAAAAGAATTTATATTTCAAAACTCTAAACTCAAAAATCTCATGGATACCTCCAATGTATGTTAACCATTGGTTAACGCATTTATGTTTCAAAACTCAGTTCAAATCTCAATGATACCTTCCCATGGGTAAGAGCATTTATATTTCATAACTCAAAGTTCAGATCCCATGAATGTCTCCCCATGTGAGTTACCATGTTAATGCAAAGATAGAGTTGACCGGAAAAGCCATCGACTATGTTCCCATGTTAAAGTGAGTTACTATGTTAATGCAAAGTAGCAAAGTTGCGGTTCACCGAAAAAGCCATCGACCATGTTTTCCACAAATAGAGAGCTGGGTTTGGCTTCTTGCTCTTAATTCTAAAACGTGCAGCATGTACCATTTTGCTTGTACTCTGTTACTACAGACAACTACAAATTTTAAAACATTAATAAACATCCACAGTTAGCAACACATTTAACTTCAATACATTAACAAGAACCCCAAAAAGACGAATCGTATCGGCTCTACATTTATCAGGCCTAAAATATTACGTAGATGGCTTTCAACCTACAAGCACGGGCCAACTTGAAGATTCGGGGATAAAACAACTACATTTATTCTCTGAATTTAAGTCAGTGGCTACCACCATATAGCCTAACATATATGAGTTCAACCCAGGTTTTAAAATCCGTATATAATCCAACAATCCAAACCTCCACAACACCCCGAGTCCCATGGCCTTTGTCCCTCGAAATTCACAATACGAAAACTGACAGAAGTTACAGAAGGATACAAGCTCGATACTTACAGTATCACGTACAACTGCAGTAAAACAAAACATAGGCCCATGAAAATCAATGTTCCTGTGAAGAACATTACTAGAAATTTTAAAAAAAACACAGATTACATCTCTACACATAAATGTACAAATGCTTGCCGTGATACCCCACTGACGAATCAGTGGAAGTTCTGGCTTCCGATACATGAGAGAAGGCATTACTTCTACAACATTGTAATTTTCTGGTACAGACTTGTCTCTGGTAGTGCCAACCACAAACTAAAAACGGCCTTAAATTTTCATACAGAATTAAAAAGTTCAAACTTGAATCATCCAATATAAACAGAAGTCCTAGGAAGTCAATTACTTTGTTCAAAATCGAGCACAACATTCGTGATTCAATGAAAGTTACAGGTTGGCTTTGAAATGGTTCATGACTTAGAGTAAAATAATGAACAGTTCGCATTTGCAAGTATTGTACCCAATGCCCTGCATCACCCAAATCATGAGATAAATTTATTAGCACTCTTCACAAACGGACTGGTCACATAGGGTTGTGATAAATCCATGACTACGTAAAACATAGTATGCAAAACATATTTTGAATTTATCTTTTCTCGTCAACTTATAAAAAATCAATCTGTAAGTAAATTAGATATTCCTTTCAGAGATGGTTTCAAAAAAATAAAATATTTACTCTGCTACAAAAATGCCAACAAAAACCCAATAGCATGTAGGCTCCTACCTAGCAGACGAAGGCTCAAACAAGTAAAGAAACTCAATTGTAGTCAAATGAGGGTTTCTGCGTGAGATTGAGGTGTCTGCGTCCTCTGACCAGTAATATCCTTGTCACCATTACTCCCCATCCCGTTTAGTTAGCTGGCCTGTGCTGACCTTTACTGGCCCACCTCCCACCACATGGCCTTCAAGAGCCAGTTATGGCCAAGTCAAGGCCCAAGGACGGATCATTTGATCTGAACTCAAACTCAGCTCCGATTATTCACAACACTATCATTGGCAACCAAGACAACGATGATCCCCCCAAAGACACCCAGAAATTCATCCTGAAAATTTATCACAAAGCAACCGAAGTCCCCTCCTGGGAGCATCCTTATCAATATTTCTGTTTCTGACTATGAAACTATCTTTGAAAAGTAAAAAAGCTGATAATGCTAGGGTATTTTGTTGGTCACATACCTTTGGAGGCAATGATTTGGGCATGGATGAAGGAGCTATGGGAGCCGCATGGATGGCATTGCTAGAATACCTATACCATGACCAAAGGCCCTTTTTTTATCCTGAAAGACTCAGCATGTGCTGCCATAGTTGAACACAGTCCTGGATCTGCCAAAACACCCTCGTTGTCTTTCAAGTTGGCTTGAGAACTTTTTGGCCAAGCAAAGCACTCAGCACCACTTCTTTGTACGGATGGATTTTCCCAGCCTTCCTCCCATGCAGTTTTGGCCCTTCCTCGTGCACCTCAAGTCATTAGGCAGCTTCATAAACCATGAGCCGGATAGGGTTTTTAAACCTCAACCCTAAAAGAGAGTTTGACTCAAAGTTGACCTGTCAAAGGACTTGAAAGTGTTCATCGTGACCTGGGTGGTGGATAGGATGATCAAACAATGGTCCGATATATTAACTTGCCCAGCATTTGCTTTAGACATCAAAGCCTGAACAATAACCTTTGGGACTACCTGTTTATGGTCAACCCTGACCCACCCCGGATCCCCACCAACCAGGGTCCTCAATCTGAAGCTCAACCAGCTACTCCAGCCACCAGTGACTCCAATGATGGATGGGTTCATGCAGTTCGCAAAAATTCACAAGGTCTCTGCTGCAGCGCAAAAGGCTCAAACCCAAACAAGTCAGTGACCCCTGCGGCATCAGCACCACATAAGCCAACAACCTCAAGCATCAAGAAGGAAGTGGCATGCCCCTCCCAAAAAAACTCGCTTCGAGGTGGTAACAAGAGGGCACACTCCCACCCCCTCTAGAACTCCCAAGGGTTCTCAAACCCCAAGAAGTTCCAAACAAAACCCTGAATTTCTAGCCTAAAGAATATTATACACATCCTTGAAGGCTCCATCAACCTCGAACTCATTCAATGCTATGGGCAAGATGGGCAAAAATGTTGATGTGGATAACATTGACACCATCGCTACCCTTAATGAAAGTAGCATCATGGAATGTCAAAGAACTTACAATTCCATGCCAAAATGTCATGGTCAATAAACATTAGGATCATGTTTCAGAATCTTGCAACCTTGTATTTTCAAGGAATTAACATTTCTAGCTTTCTATTTAAAAAACTGTTTTAAGCTATATTTTACCAAATAAGGCCTTATTCACCTTTATTCAGCTATAGGGTAAAGGTGGGATGCAACCCGTGTGTCACCATAGCTTGCTTCTTCTAACATGAACTAGGAAACTAATCCCTCTAAGAGGTTGACATGGATTATACTAAATTTGGATGGACTCGTGTTGAGCCCGACCAATATTAATGTGCCCAATGATATTAAAGACAGCCCACTTCTAGAGATGAATGGTCGATGAACCCTTGAAGCCCACTGGCTTATTTGTGGAGATTTAAACACAGTGGATGCCCAAGATGACAAAAAAGGCATGTTCCCTATCTAAATGCCCTCAGGCGAGGGAACAACCTGGAATGTTCTCCAAGTCGAGGTAGGGTTGTATGACCTAACAATTCAAAAGAAAGAAGTTGTATGAGTTATAGTTCACCTCAACTTTCGGTGAGTCAACAAAACCATCTTTATTAGCATTATTTATCTATCTATAGATAGAAAGATAGATAGGTAGGCAGATATTAACTATTTAGGAGTCTTGCCCAACGCAGATATTGTGGGAAGCCACACTCTAAAACTATCAATCAATATTACTAATATTACTTCTTTACCTCCTGGGGAGCTACAAAGTTGCAAACGCAAAGCCCGTTTTATAATCAATGTCTCCAATATGAAGAATCAGAATTGACTAAACTACATCAAGAAAGTCTAGAACCATATGCCAAGACCCAAAGGCTAGGATAGCTAAGTTGGTTGGTGGGAAGACAACATTACTTGTATCACCTCTTTCTTAAGGGGCTAGGAGCGATAGATCACCCTAATCAAGCAGAAGTGGCATAATGCAGTGAAAAAGCTTAAACAGGCTAGTTAACAGCTCTAGTAGAGCGCTTTTGATGAAGAACTTCAAGCCAAAGCTGCAAAGCTTCAACACCACCTAAAAGTGGATAAAACTACTATCCCCAAGGAGTTCAGATGAAAGCAAGGCTCCACTAGC
>ML864578.1:7795-22420 GCA_009831015.1 Picea engelmannii | reverse complement strand
TGTTGGAAAAATAGGATCGCGGAGCAATAAAATAAAACAAATGCGGAAATAAAAGACAGAATATACACAATACAATAGAGACACAGATATATGCGGTTCACCCAGTGTGGGTGTTACACATGAAATTTGCACACCTAGGTACCTCACCCTAAGTGTCGTAAGCGTCATGTAAGTTCCTCATACACATTGGCACTATGGAATAACCTATGTCACAATCCCTAGTAAATTTGGAGGAATATATTACATGAAGGCCAAAATACTAATTGCACATGAATTATTATTAATATTCCTGAAAAAGAAATTAATTAAGTGTGAGAATCCACGTCACATTTGGTTTCCTATTTTTTAGGGAAGGTGGAGGATCTCATGGATGGTTGAAATATTTTCTTCTTAAAATACTTAAGAGATATTTCCTCCCTAAAATCCTTAAGAGATATATTCTCCCTAAATATCTTTCAGATCCCTTTTTAAGTGGATCTGATGAGAGATCCTCTCCATGGTAGTTAAGCCTCCAAATCCTATATAATGAAGGATTTGCATGGAGAAGTGGGGGATGGAGGATTTTAGAGATACCAAACTTATGATATCCTAAGGAAGAAAATTGGAGGTATCAAACTTATGGTCTTTGGAACTTTGTGCAAGGGTTGGATGAGAAAGACTTGGAGAGGTTGTTGCGACTTCATCAATGGTTTGTAAGTATCTCTTTTGAGTTATCATTAATATATATGTGCTTGGCCTATTTCCTTCAAGTTTGTGTACAAGTTCATGAATTTGTCTCTTTGGATAAATCTAGTTTTAAAATAATCATAATAGAATATGAAGTATGTTTTGTCTTCGTTGTCTATTGGACTACAAAACTCGTTGAAGGACTTGAAGATCAAGCTCAACCTGGATCAAGCGAGGAAAAAATTCATAAAAAGATACTCATACTTTATTCTTCTTCTTCCTTGACTATTTTAGCTACATTTAATTGAATTTCAGTGTTCAAAGTTATCACCTTTCTGTCTTGGTCATAGAGGTATAAGATCCAAGAGGACATTAACCTGTCCGTAGGGGAATTTTCGTACAACAGAAATTGGTGACTCTACTAGGGATCGACATCGATTTGTATTTCCTTGGATTTTCCCTACCCTTTTCCCACCTTTTAGGTCAATTTTAATGGTTGTTCATAATCCATTACCTTTCTCCCATCTTCACTAGCAATTTCACCAATTTTTGTGCATTCTGGGTGAGTTTTTTTTGAATTTTTTGGCTCTTTTTTTAGTTTCTGGGAAGATCAATTCCCCATTGTAGGCCATATCAGTGCACTAATATATAATCAGCGCTCCCTTACATTGATTTACAGAGCACTGCAATGATTTTTTCCCTTGAGAGACAAAACGTTGATCTCATTCTTGGAGGATGTTTTCCCTCTTCTACTCAGATTTTCTCATCCTATTTTGTGGAAATATTTATCGAGACTTTGTATGTTGGTTTGTGAAGTTCTTTAGGTTGAGATTTGGTACTTAGCACTCCTTATTGTCTTTATTGGAGCTTTAAATTTTTTCATAAATGTGAAATTGCCCTTTCTTGTTGCTTGGTTTGTCGGGACAATTTGAGTGATTTCTCTATCTCCCTATGTTTTCTTGGATTCTTCATTGCATTTTCTTGTACTCCTTCAATGCTTGTTGGATGTAGAAACCTTGATTGACTTCTTGTTAGAACAATTTTATACTTGTTTTCTTTCAGTTCTCATTGCTTTGACTCTTTCTTCTAATTGAAAGTAGTGGAGATTTAAAGGATTTGTATTTACTTTATTTATACATTAGAATCAAACAAAGAAGATAGTTTCACTCTTACTTTTGGGTAGTGAAACTAGCTTGCATTTGAAATAGAGAAATTGCATGGTTTTTGGCATTTTGGGACATTGTGCATCTGGGAATGATAAACGTTTTCTCCTTCTCATAATATAGCTTTCATCGAAGTGAAATATTTTCATTCTCATTTCTTTGCCTTGTTTAGAGTCGGTCAAAAAATCATTTAGTTCACGCCATTTTCCTCTTGAGTAAACAACAACCTTAAAAATCAAGCGCTAAACTAAAATTTATAAGACATTTTTACATTTTCTGGTAGCAAACCTACATTAGCTTAGGATGTAGGGTTCTGGAATAGGTTTAAAGGATAACTTTCCAAAGTTTTCAAACAAACTTAGCATCTTGCGTTAGGGAGACCAAATCCAATTTTCATATAAGCATAGCTGGGATCCCCCTCTCACACAAGGGTTACACACGAGGTCACGTTCAGGAGAGCAACAAAGATTATCCCTACGAGGCTTAATCATTCATAGTAGTCAGATCATATATTGGGGGTTCTTATTGAGGTCCAACTATCATCATTTGGTCTCGGTGCTTCATGAATTCTGGATCTGTTTAGGGCCCTCTGGAGTTTTACCGATCCACTTGTCATCAATTCTCTTCAAGGATTTTTGACTTGTTATTTTTTCCATACGTTCGGATTGGACTTTGATTGTACCCACCCGGAGGCTAACTGTGAGTTGGTGACATTAGTATCCATAATACCTAGGGTCTTTACAGAATGTGACGGTGAAGGGAAGTCTTCGTTGTACCTGGAAAAAACGTTGTTCAAACTCACTTGGGCTCCTTGGAGGGTAAATCCACATTTGTTGTGTGGAAGCTTGCACCAAGGCGTAAGTCTATTAAGAAGGTCACCAACGTAATCGATCCACCCTCTCTTTCCCATCCCCTTCCTATATGGATCCCACGATGTTGTATTTCATCACTAACTAGTGGTTTCATTATGGGAAGTTTTGTTTGATTGTTTACTTCTCATATTTGTAGAATGTGTTGTTTATTTTCTTTAGTGGACCTTACGTAGAGTCAGTGTTAATGGCATCAACTCCTGGCAGTACCAACGGAGGAATCCCTTTTCTCGGGGAACCTTTCACCTTTCCTTCTTTTGGAAATGTTGGTCCTTCATGCATTGCCACACTAAGTCTTCTGGGACTCAGGATCAGATTACCAGTTTGATTGTTCCCCACTACGGTAATCTTGAATATTCCCAGTACTTCAAATGCACCTAATGCTTCAAATGTAAGTACACCACACACACATCAACCTCATGTCGAACTTTATCCTTCTTCATCCATCAAGTCTCCTTCCCTTTCTCCTTCTTCACCTAGTGAAAGCTCTAAAGCGAGTAGCCAGGTTGATAAGAAGAAGAAGAAACAAAAAGAGAAGAAGAAGAATAACTGAAAAGGGACCAAGACTCCAACTACATCAAATGTTGGATCCAAGAAACCAACTACTATTAATCATACTATAAGTCTCAGTGAGGTCGATAAGACTACAATGAATAATCTAAAACCCAAATTCCCTTGCAGTCTTAGTAAGTGTGGCCAATTTCTGAGTGATTTCCTTGGTCTTCCCAAGTTCTTAGAAGTGTGGTGTTTCACGTCATCGGTCCATGTTGGACATGCTAGTGATTCCCCATCAACTAGTGAAGTTAAGGTTGGTAAGAAGAAGACAACTGTCAAATTTGCTTGCATGTTATGTGAAGGTGATCATTACTCTCACATTTTTCCTCATATGGACAAGGCTTCTTCTCTTTTGGAAAATCTTCAACTTCCAACTGGTTATTGTAAGATTCCTTCCAACCCATCGTTAGTTGATGGAATGGTCAATCTGGTTCCATCCACAGCTAGTTTGATTGATCAGGTGGTCAATATGGTTTCATCCTCAGTTGAGCCACTAACCAAAGTATCTGATCCAGTTCCATCATCGGTTAGCCCCACTCTTCATCTAAAGAGTGAACCCAATGTGGTCAATCTGGTTCCTTCATCGTTCGATCCCACTCCTCCTATGAAGAGTGCCAAAGGGGTCGATTTGGTTCTTCCATTGGTCTATCCCACTACTCCTTTGAAGAGTGCAGCCAAAGTGGTCGATCTGGTTTCACCACGAGTCGATCCCACTCCTCATTCAAAGAGTGATGATGTCACTCAGGTCTACCTCATTAATATTGATTCACCCAGACAAGGGGGCACTATATCCATCTCGATGGTACCCCCTTCAAGAAATCAGATGATTTCTATTGATTGGAATAATTTGACAGAACCCCATCTTCCTTCTTACGTGCCTTTCCAAATCACCGTGAAGGTTTGTGATAGGAGTATTCCTAACACTATAATATACGAAGGTGCCTCTATTATCATATTATCTGTGAATGCTCGGAAATATTTTGGTTCACCACAGCTTGTACCTGTGAATCAAAATCTGTTGACCTTTGATAGAAGAGATATCCGACCTTTTGGAATCCTTCTTCATTTTCTGGTTACTTTGGGAGGAAAAATGGTTTATGTTGATGTGATGGTAGTTCACGACCCCTTGTAATTTAACCTACTCCTCGGGCAAGATTATGTTTATGCTATGAGAGATTTTGTATCCACTCTTTTTTTGGTGATGTATTTCCCTCACAACGAAAACATAGTAATGATTGACCAAATTTCTTTCATTGACCCTCATCTGATGGTCAACCATCTGCCTTCCCTGAACATTCCTTACATGCCAACAATGTTCGCACCACTGGAGGTCAATTATGTATCGACCTACCCCATGCGTTCAACCCCGCATGAGAGGGAATATCTCCCTTCTCCTGAATTAGATATGGTAGTTGACATGGTCATCTCTTCGATAGGGATATTAGAGACAGATATCCCTACCCTTATCAAGTTCATCGACATGTATTCCTTCCAGAGTGTTTTTCTTCCATCTAACGAAGATATCCTGGAAGCCATGGCTGACGTTTATCCCTTAACATGTATTCATTCCAGAGCATTGTCCTCTTGAAAGCCATGATCAAGAAAATCTACGAGAATAGTTTTCCTCTCTGTAGAAATCTCGTTAAAAAATGAAACATAAATATGGGTACTAAACCCGGAGCGTTGAGCATAGTTCTTTTCCTATGACAAGCTCGTTAAAAAATGAAACAGTCACCTCTCCTATCAAATCGAGTCTTTAGATAGATCTCATAGATATTGAGTCGAGTCTTTAGCTAGATCTCGTAGATGTCGAGTCAAGTCTTTCGTTACGTCTCGTGTTTGAACCTTCATTTCATCCACCCTTATCCTTTTTCTCCATATAATACAGAAATTGGTGACAACCTAAAATTCGATGAATGAATTGAAGCTTGGGGGGGCATGTCTTCAGCCTTTGATTATCATTCTAGAGTTAAACCATTAGATTTTCAAGCTGGGGGCATAGTACCAACCATTCATGGGTATCCCAACCTTTGGAAATTACGTTGGTAATTTACAAGCACAGTTTAATTTTGTTTCAATCTTGTGTAAAAATGAAACCAATACCAAGCTTAGTCTATGTTCTTTATCACACTCGAGAAAACATGAGAATGTAACCGAGTAGAATTTTATCACTTTTTCAGACTCGTAAAGGTTATATGAAAAAGGAACCCCCTGGAGTCTCCTTTAAGCTCTTTTCAAACTCTCTGAACATGAAAATATTGTCGAGTGATCTTGCTTCCTTTGACACTCGTTAAAAGGTTTGAAAGGGCGTCTTTCAAGTGGTAGTTTATCTCTTTTTCGGCCTCACGAGACTAAAATTACGAAAAAGGAAAACCCTGGAGTCGTCTTTAAGTAATTGTCAGACTCTCTAAACATGAAAAACCACCAAGTTTTCCTTATATAGACTCGTTAAAAATCACACATTGAAGGGCCCATATGGGAACAAACCCTTACTTATTCCAGTTCATTAAACAAAGGAAGAGGGACTTGCCGAAGGTGAGTTATATCGAGCATGTGTTATCCTCCTCAAGCTCGTTAAATTTAAAATAGGTACTCATATATCTGGGTGGGGGGGAAAATTGATGGAAGTGGGTCAAATTTTTGAGAATCCTTTATGGCAGCTTTTCTCACCCTTGAACATGGCACCTGTTTGCGTCTCATCTTACATTTGGGTAATCTGCTTGTCTCTGACTCATACCAATTCCAAGTGTTTCCATATGGTTTTGTCTAGTCGACGAGTGCTCTTATTGTCATCACATTACATTTTTGTACTTGTTGAGTCAATTATTCCAAGTCAGTTGTCGTGCCTCATCATGTTCAAGAAAATTTTCACTTCAAACCATCCATCTACAGTATTACCAGTTTCCATTTCCTATGTCAGTCCATACTCATTTGATTCACCATATTACATCACTTTCCTATGTCAATTTTGTGTCATTGATGGGGGATACATCAAGGCCCTCCTTCAATGAGTATTTACATGTCAACTTCAACACATCATCTAGGAATTAGAATTAGAAACCAATTAGTACCTTGGGACTGGCATGCCTCAATGAAAGGCATCCTCGCTTCCGATAGTGGTTTTACATCATTTTCCTCAGATCAGATGATTCCATGAATGTTTGACCTCATCTCATTTATTCACATTCGTTGGAATGTACTATGGTACCTTGGGATTCATTGACATCATTGGTGATTTCCCTCACACTTTTTAACGGTTTACCTCAATGACCAGTAATCAAGTGGTTTCTACCAGGAAAATCTCCCTGCGGACAGGTAGATCTCCTCAAAGATATAGACTCTTAACTCTAAGAAAGAAAGTGATTATCATGGTCACTGACTTCCTTTTAGGTATACACAAACTAATGCATGAAGAGGAAGGAGGAAAGGTGCACCTTTTACCGGTGTTTGTCCCTGCACACTCCGAGTTGAGATCCAATCTTTCGTTCCTCGATGGATCCTGTAGAAAAACAAAGTACGACCGCTTCCTACTCTATCAAGATTAGTCTGAAATAGATATATCTACTAAAGAGACAAATTCATGTGATATTGAACAAGAATTAGAAAGAAACAGGCCAAGCAAATTATATTAATGAGGACAAAACATTACTTACAGCTGTAGATGGATTGCAGCAGTTTTGTCAAGTTCTCCTTGCCTAACCCTTGCTCAAAAGCTCCACGGTATGAATGAAGATAGCTTCATTGATTATCCTCCACTTCACTATGTATCACTTATGAGATCATAAGTTTGGTATGATTCTCCACCTAGCTCCCTTTTCACCATGAGAAAGCTTTTCTTATATAGCCTTGAAGAGGCTCAACAACTTGACATATCTTTGGGGTGAGTTGAGGATTTTTATCCTTTAGTTAGGGATCTGCCCTAAGATCATGGCTTGATTGAGGATTCGAATCCAACTTCCTTATAAGAGTGAAAAGATCCTTCCCCCATTCTTCTCAACAAATCAATTGCTGCCCAGAATAGGTAGCGCTCCCTCAAAAGGGCCATCAGAGCGTTATAGCGCTCCCAAGTAGGATTTAGGGGAGTGATAGCACTCCTAAGGGTAGGAGTGCTCCTACAAAAGGGAAAATGAGTGTTATAAAGCTCCCTAATAGATTATAGGGGGGCGCCAGCACTCCTAAGAGAGGTATAGGGGAGCGCTCCCCTCCAAAAACTCAGTTTTTTGGGTGCTTTCAGATGGCAAGAGGTTCATAAGCCTGTTGACTCATTTCTCTTCTTCCAAATCAAATGTTTGAGATGCTTCAAGTGTCCTTCTCATGTCGTTATAGGCATGACATAGGCATCATGGCGGTATGTTTTCCTTGACACTTGCGACATTTGTGAGCAAAATGCGACATTTGTGACCCTTGTAATGACGACAATGTGACACTATCAAAGTGAGTATTTTTTATGTGTAACAATGTTCAACATCAAAACACCTATTCACATGGCTATATTCTTACCACATCGGGATTGGGAAGAAGACCCTGGGTCGAGTGTTCACTCTAATAACTTATTTTCCCAGGCTGTGAAGGAGATCATTTGAGTATGTTGATGTATAGACTATCAAATAGATCCACATTGTATTGGTCCATGGATATGTTTTATCATCTCGTAGCTCCACTATTTATTTTTCATGGCTAATATCAGTTCATGTCATGGAGGTATGGATCCACATTGTATCTTTGGTGGCCACATCATTAGACAATATTTTTCATGGATCCACAGTGTATTGGTCGGCGACCGTGCTTTGAGTAATCTCATATTCCGAGCATAGGTATGCCTACCTCATATATGGAATATATATTAATATTGTTTGATGGTTGTTTGCAGCTTATTTCAGGTTCTCCATCTCCAAACCCTTGCATTAAATATTTGTAAAGTGTTTTGTCCATCATTCTCTCTTATGACCTCACACTTTAGGGGGAATTATGTTACACATGAAATTTTCACACCTAGGTACCTCACCCTAAGTGTTGTAAGTGTCATATAAGTGTCTCATACACATTGGCACCATGGAATAACCTATGTCACAATCCTTGGTCAATTTGGAGGGATATATTACATGAAGGCCAAAATACCAAGTGCATGAATTATTATTAATAGTCATGAAAAAAAATTAATTAAGTGTGAGAATCCACCTCACATTTGGTTTCCTATTTTTTAGGGAAGGTGGAGGATCTCATGGATGGTTGAAATATTTCCTCCTTAAAATACTTGAGAGATATTTCCTCCCTTAAATCCTTAAGAGATATTTTATCCCTAAATATCTTCCAGATCCCTTTTTTAGTGGATCTGATGAGAGATCCTCTCCATGGTGGTTAAGCCTCCAAATCCTATATAATGAAGTCTTTCCATGGAGGAGTGGGGGATATAGGAGTTTAGAGATACCAAACTTATGATCTCATAAGGAATAAAATTGGAGGTATCAAACTTATGTTCTTGGGAGCTTTATGCAAGGGTTGGATGAGGAGGACTTGGAGAGGTTGTTGCGACTTCATCAATGGTTTGTAAGTATATCTTTTGAGTTCTCATTAATATATATGTGTTTGGCCCGTTTCCCTCAATTTTGTGTACAATTGCATGAATTTGTCTCTTTGGATAAATATGGTTTTAAGTTAATCATAATAGAATAGGAAATATGTTTTGTCTTCATTGTCTATTGGACTACAGAACTCATTGAAGGACTTGAAGATCAAGTTCAACCTAGATTGAGCAAGGAAAAAATTCATAAAAAGGTACTCATACTTTCTTCTTCTTCTTCCTTGACTAGTTTAACTACATTTAAAGGAATGCCAGTGTTCAAAGTTATCACCTTTATGTCTTGGTCATAGGGGTCTAAGATCCAAGAGGACATTCACTTGTTCGTAGGGGAGTTTTACTGCAACATGTGATGCATATCTTTCGTTTGAATATATTTTCTTAAAGAGACTACTTATTTTTCCAAGCTTCCAATCATTTTCTCCTTTTCTTCTAACTGACTTCTAATCATTTACTCAATTCTTATTTCTTGTTCTATTTGAATTTTTATACTTGTGATCATATGCTCTAATTATTCAAGTTGGAATTCTGAGAACCCTCTTTCATTTTTAACTCTACCTTGAGTGACTTGTTTTTCTTCCTTTATGTTAGAAAAATAGGATCCCAAAGAAATAAAATGAAACAAATGAGGAAATAAAACACAGAAGATACACAATAAAATAGAGACACGGATATATGGGGTTCACCCAGTGTGATCTATGCCCACCAGAGATATTTCCAGGTCCTTGCTTTATTATTATCCATCAAATGAAGGGATACGACCTACATCACACCCGCTATAACTACCTCTTCTTTCTCTCACAGTTTCCTCACTTAGAATACAATATTCACAATGATACATAGCCGCAATACATTTCCTTCATAAAAGAGGGTTTCCTTCTAGGGAAAAAACCCTAACATAACTTCTATCATCAGATCTTCCACCTTATAATCAATAGTCCAGATTTACTATGAAATTACAATATACATTTACAAGGAAATTTTTCCCTCGAGGGCTTCGCCCCTGAACCCCCATCGGGGAACGTTGTCCCTCGAACCCTCATCGAGGGCCCAATTTCCCTCGGAACCCCCATCTAGGGGATAGTCCCCTAGGACCCTGCAGGGTGGGTAATCGCCCCCTACACTCCCCTTCTTGGAGGAGTGTACATTATTCTGGGGTGTAAAGTCTTCATGGGGTATAAACACAGCTGAAAACAAAGACCTCTGAATTAGGAAGATAATTAGGCTACACAACAAACAATATCCCACTTGGAGACTGATCTCAACAACTCCATCACTGTTGTATCTATTGGAATACAATCCTTCTTGGACCTGAAAAATTTATCATCTTCACTTTCATGCTTGAACACTAACTGAAACTGAGCAGGAAATCAGTTTCTTCCTAGTTAGTCCCTGTCTTAACATATCTGCAGGATTCTATCTAGTGTGTATCTTTTCCAACTTCAAATGTCCATATTCCAAGACGAAACGTATGAAATGGTACCTGAGTTGTATATTCTTAGTATTCAAATGTAAGGTTGAGTTATTTGCAAGATTAATGGCACTTTCATTGTCACAGTACAACCTGCTATTCTCATACTTCTTTCCCAATTCCTCCATAAACTTTTGTAACCAAATCATTTATTTACTAGCCTCTGTAGCAGCAACATACTATGATTTTGTTGTTAAAAGTGAAAATACCTTTTGTAGTTTCAAAATCCAACTTATTTTTGTTTCAGCTATAGTAAAAACATACCCTATGGTGCTCCTCCTGCTATCTTTATCACCTTCCATATATGAATCAACATATCCCTGTAGAATAGTGTCTAAACCTCCAAAACATAATGCATGAGTAGAAGTACCTCTCAAATACCTAAGAATACACTTTACTACCTCTCAATGTTCTTTACCCGGATTTTTTATATACCTTCTCATAACTCCCAGTGGATGTACAATATCTGGTCTTGTGCAAACCATCGCATACATCAAGCTTCCAACTGTTGATGAATAAGGGACCCTAGATATGTATTATATCTCCTCTTGTTCCTTGGGACACATTTCCTTAGTTAATTTTAAATGGATGGCCAAACATGTACTAACTGGTTTCGCATTCTGCATTCTAAACCTCTCCAACACCTTCTTTATGTACTCACCCTGAGACAATGTCAATTTTCATTTTTTCCTATCTCTTGTTATTCTCATACCAAGGATTTCCTTTGCAACACCCAAATCCTTCATCGCAAATGAATTAACTAATTTATTCTTGAGCACATTTATATCCTGCATATTATACCCTTCAACAAGAATGTCATCTACATACAATAGAAAGATAATATAGCCTCCATTTTCTAGCCTTTTAAAATAAACACAGTGATCAAAATGACATCTACCATAACCTTGTTCTGTCATAAACCTGTCAAAATTCAAATACCACTTCCTTGGAGCTTGCTTTAGGCTATACAAGATCTTCTTCAACATACATACCAAATTATCCTTCCCTTTGACCTCATACCCCTGTGGTTGCTGCATTTAAATCTCTTCCTCCAAATCCCCATGGAGAAAAGATGTTTTTACATCTAATTGTTCAAGATGAAAATCTTCTACTTCCACAAGACTTAAAATAGTCCTAATTGAAGTCATTTTAACAACAAGAGAAAATATTTCATCAAAATATATACCTTTATTTTGTGCAAACCCCTTTACAACAAGTCAAGCCTTGTACCACTTTTTTCCTCCACCTTCTTTCTTCAACTTGTAAACCCATTTATTCTGCAATGCTCTTTTCCCTACAGGAAACTGAACCAAGTCCCAAGCCTGGTTATTTACTAGGCAATCCATTTCCCTTTCATGCCTTGCTCCCACTTATTTTTGGTGTCTACCTGCATTGCCTCTTCATAAAATTCTGGTTCACCAGAATCATTCAATAATAAATAATACAATGAAGGACAGTATCATTCAGGGGGTCTACTTAACCTGGTAGATCTTGTAACAACACTTGCAGGAGTTTGAGGTACATGTTTCTCCTATTGTTGTACATTTTAATTTTCTGGTACCTTTGGAATTTCTTTTTCAATGATCTCATCAAGCATTATGTATTCTAGTTTTTCTTTTTCTTGTTTCTTTCCCTGCAACTGATCTTTATACATGACTTTCTCATTGAATAAGACATATCTACTCCTAATTATTTTTTTAATTTAATAATCCCATAAGAGATAACCAAAATCATTAACACTGTATCCAATAAAGGTACACTTCTTGGATTTTACCTCAAGCTTTGTTCTATTTTCTTTATCAATATGGACAAATGTTTCACAACCGAAAGTCTTCAAAAGATAATAGTTTACTTTTTTTCCTATCCATGCCTCTTTTCAAATTATATCATCCAAAGAGCTTGAAGTTCCTATGTTTATTAAGTAAACAATAACATCTACAACATCATCCTAGAACTGTAATGGCAGACTAGCATGAAATATCATACTCCTTTCACGCTCCATGATTGTCATGTTCATCCTTTATGACATGCCATTTTCTTGTGGTGTTCCTGGAACTGTCTTCTCTCTATGAATGCCATGGTATGAATAGTAATCATCAAACTCCTTGCTACAATATAAACCTCCATAGTTTGATCTGAGACACTTCAACCTTTTTCATGTCTAATTCTCAACCAAATCTTTCCATTTCTTAAAAGTATCAAAGACATCATATTTTTGTTGAATGAAATAAACCCAAGTTTTTCTAGTTGCATCATCAATAAAAGTAACATAATAATGAGTGTCACCAAGAGATGATACCTAAGTTGGTCCCCATACATCTATATGCACAAGATCTAACTTTTCACTCTTCTTTTCTTTTTTGACTCTCAGAAATATGACTCTCTTATGTTTTCCATAAACACAATTCTCATAGAAATCCAAATCAATTTGTTTAAGATCTGGAAACAAATTTATTTTGTGAAGTATCTACATCCCCTTCTCACTCGTGTGTCCAAGCTTATGATGCCACAATTTTGTATCCACTCCTATAGAATCTAAAGAGATAGAAGAGCCAGTATTAACAGTACATAAATACAATGTACCTAACTTCTCTCCTTTTTCTATCACCAGTGATCCTTTGGTGACCTTCCACATATTATCTGTAAATATGGATATACAACCTTCACTTGCCAAATTCCCTGTTGAAATTAGATTTTTCCTTAGATATGGAACATGTCTTACCTCTTTCAAAAACCATTTGTTTCCATTCCTTTCCTTTATTTTTACCTTTCCCATTCCAACAATTTTGCATGGTACGTCATCACCCAAATGAACCTATCCAAAATCACCTTGAACATAATCCAGAAAATGTTTCCTATGGGGTGTGGCATGAAATGATGCCCATGAATTTACTACCCAAGGCTCAAAATTATTGTCTACATAAAGAATCAAAGCATCTAGTAACACATCACCTGTTACATTTGCTTCCTGATTTTTCTCCTACTGTCCATCTCTTTGTTTCTTTGGAACTTCACAGTCTTTCTTCGGATGTCCTTTCTTCCAAAAATTCCAACACCTATCTTTCCAAGTCTGTATTTGGATATGCCCTTCTTAGAATTCTCGTAGTTCCCTGAGCCCTTTCATCTATCCTTTTTTCTTCCCCTGTTCTCCATGTTCAACGCATTACCTGATGTCTCCCCTGTTCTTTTCCATTGCATTTCCTTGCTAAGGATAACACCAACAACATCATAAAATTTTAAAGTATTTGAGCTAGAGATAGAGTTACTTACAACCATGACCAAGTCGCTCCATATTTCTGGCAATGAGCACAAGATTAGAAGAGCCCTGACCTCATCATCAAAGTCCACTTTTATAGAACTTAGTTGATTAATAACCGTATTAAATTCATTTAAATGATCTGCAACAGACCCACCTTCTAACATCTTCATATTAAATAATCTCTTCATTAGAAATACCTTATTGGACGTCGAGGATTTTTCATACAATTTAGCCAATGCATCCATCAAATCCTTCATTGTCTTTTCTTTCGAAATATTGAAAGCCACCGACACTGCTAGGCTCAGCCGTATCGTTCCTAGAGCCTTTCTGTCAAGAATCTCCCATTCTTCATCCTTCATGACCATCAACTTCTTTTCTAATCCACCCAATGGTAGGAATATATCCTTATGATATAAACAATTTTCCATCTGCATCTTCCATAACTAGTAGTTTTGGCTGTTAAATTTTTCAACCCTAAACTTTCCATCTTCCAACATTTCTCCCACTTGAACTAGGAACCCTCTTTTCCTGTGAGTTACCTTTCGCTCTGATACCAGTTGTTAGAAAAATAGGACCGTGGAGAAATAAAATAAAACAAATGCAGAAACAAAATATAGAAGATACACAATACAATAGAGACACAGATTTGTGTGGTTCGCCCAGTGTGGGCTACGTCCACCATAGAAATTGTCGGGTCCTTCCTTTAATTTAATTACAGCCATGACCAAGCCATTTCATCTTTATGAAAAGCACAAGATTATAAGAGCCCTGACCTCATCATCAAAGTCCACTTTTACATAACTTAGTTGATTAGTAATCGTATTAAATTCATTTAAATGATTTGCAACAGACCCACCTTCTGACATCTTCATATTAAATAATCTTTTTATTAGAAATACGCAATTGGACACCGAGGGTTTTTCACACAATTTATCCAATGTGTCCATCAACTCCTTCATTGTCTTTTCTTTCGAAATATTTAAAGTCACCAACATTGTGAGGCTCAATCGTATCGTTCCTAGTGCCTTTCTATCAAGAACCTCCCATTCTTCTTCCTTCAAGAC
>ML864577.1:1511-19397 GCA_009831015.1 Picea engelmannii | reverse complement strand
CCCTCTTACACAAAACTCATTAGTAAGCAATCACTTATTTACTCATTACTTATTTCTATCATTTATAACCAGTTAGATGTGAACATATATCAAAAACATATATCATCAACAAATCATCACCACAAGGAACACAAGGAACACAAGATGTATGTGCAAGTTGTTTTTTATTATGAACTTAAATCCTTGGGGTTTTTCAGCAACAACTGAATAGAGTACAACTCTACAAGAGCACCAACTCTATATGGAAGACTCAGCTTACATCCTCAACACCAACTGAGATGAGGCAACAATCCTCCACAGATATTAATCTGTCAGAGGTACCCAACCTATCAGTAGTGCATCCTACATGTGTACATGCCCTGGCTCACTATAGCCCACATATGTACGCGGTCAGTCTTAATTACAGCGTGCATATGGCTTCTGAGTCACTTAGGGTTTTCTCTTCAAAATCAACTCAGATCCTCTGCAACGTACAATCATATTCTCTTATGTCTTTCACTTTCCAAACTGACCCACAGCCAGTCACAAGACATCTAAGCTCTCCAATAATGTATTCATGCTTCTCAAACATACAATATGAATGCTACTCAATTATGTATAAGAAACCAGTATACTATAGCCATCATATCAGTATTGAATCATAAGAGTGTTTCTCACTCCATCAACCAACACAAACCACATCATAACAGTCATACCAAGAATGCCTTAAGCATTCACTACATAAAAATCAAGAGTATCAATCAAGGCAATAATGTAACCATACCGGAGTCTCAGTGGCAGATATCAACCCATAGAATGTAGATGTGGAACCTACTTCAGTCTTCAAGAGCCTATCATCAGCTCAAGCACCAATCTCCATGACTTCATCAATTGTATGCACCCTGTCTTCATACATCCCACGTATGTACGTGCCCTTGTGGCTCACTGTAACCCGTGTACACCTCATAAACTAGGGTTTTTGAACCTCCAAAACTTTTTATGTCATGATCTTAGACATTGCCGAAACTTTTATGCGTCCATGAGATCCTCCTCACAATCTCTCTCTCTCTAAATAGATCTTCAATTCATGCTCAAGAGATACACAATATATTCTCCCAAAATGTTCTTTACACAAGAGACCCTTGCCTCTTATTTATACTCTTCATATTCTAGGTCACTTAACCCACTTCTAGGTCACTTAACCTATTTTCCTCATTTTAGGGTGAACCACTTTCCATAATTAGGAAGTTCTCCATTTATTTATCATTTAAATATTCCTCCTTGACTTTGTCACCTCACTTTATCATTTAAATAATATTATTTGATTTGTCACTTTACTTTATTATTTAAATAATCCTTCTTGACTTTTTCATTTTACTTTCTCATTTAAAAAATAATTTCTTCTTTGCAAGATCTTTGACTTCTTTGACCTTTTGGGGCTTCAAGCCAACATATGAGGGTCCTCCAACTTCATAAGGCCATACCTTTCAAACCATGAGGAGTTATGTGACATTCCACATACCACCAAAAATGGCATGACAAGCACTATCCATCTAGGATATTTTCACCAACAACTTCATTGATATTCATCTCATTATTCCACATATAATCATGGGTTCTCCAACCATACTTCAAGGATAAATCAACCGTAAAGTGTGTTCCCATGAGGGCTTTCACCATAAGGGGACCACTTTGGAGTTCATCCATTTGTGCACTTTATCAATGATGATAAGACTACTATGCATCATATATCAAGGAAATCACAACGATCCATCTTCATTGTTGCATCATGTATCAATGACAACTCATTGATCCATTCATGAACTCTATCAACCATGATAAGACTACTATGCATCATATATCAAGGAAATCACAACGATCCATCTTCATCTTTGCATCATGTATCAATGACAACTCATTGATCCATATTCATCTATGCAGGATATCATATGCATCATATATCCATTCTCATCATATTACATTTGACATCAATCATCATTCAATCAATCCTTTGGAATCATTCAATCACTTGACATCAAGCAATGACATCAATCAATCAAACCATTGGCATCAATGACAACATGATCCAACATAATTTAATCATTAATGAGTAATCAAAGGAGCACTAGAGGAGAGGTGGGGCTCATGTTTTGAGAAGATATTGAATGGAAGTTGAAGATTCATGATTTCTAAGAGAGAGATTGAGTTGAGGAAAAGAGTCGCAGAAAAGGAGGATTGACATACATCCCAAGGAGGGGATAGGAACGCATCCCAAGGATATTTCAACATTAAATATAGATAGGTATTGTACAACCATTGAAGGTGGGTCATCCAATATTTATTATTGGTCATATAGGTGGGTTAATGCATAGAAATTGAGGCATCCTTATTGTTGATGTTTGGCACAAATTTTGAGGTGTTATGTTGAGAGAAAGATCATACAACTGAATATTGTATCGTATAGTCAGTTTTGGGCATCCAAATCAAGGTTGTCTATTGGTTTTTCTACTATATCAGTTTGTACAGTTGCATAGAAAATGAGCCAACAAAGCTTGGCACATAAACCAAGGTGGTGTTGGGATGATTTTGTGAGATAAGTGCTATTTATTTAATTTTGATATAAATTGTTGTTGTAAACTCTAAATTTTACCTTGAGCTCAATAAGAAGAAATATCCTTAACTAGTTTTCCCCTTGTGGGTTTTTCTAGGGGCATTGCCTAGAAATTCCTTATGTCAAATGTGGTGATTTTGTCTACTATTCATTATTATTTCCATTACTATATTTTCCAGATTGCTTAGTCACTTTTATTTCTTCTCATAGTTCCAGTTAAATGCATGTGGTTCCACTGCTTTATTGGTGAATAACTATTGGAGGTTGAAATTTATTATTTACTAAGTGTTTGAGATTAGTTTGCTATATTTTCTTGAGTAATACCAAGAGAAATTTATCGAATTGGAATTGGCAGTTGTGTATTCTTGTGTAATACCAAGAAATGTTTTTCCAATTGGAATTGGAATTGTTAGTTGTGTCTTATTTTTTAATACCAACACACATCTGTCCACTTGGAATTGGAATTTTTAGTTGTATCTTCTTGTGTAATACTAAGAAAATTTGTGGTGGGGTGCTTGGAAGACAATTTTTCTCTTTAAACATGAGGAACCTATGGAATCAGGGTAGAAAGTCCTCGAGGAAAGATAAACCCATCAAAAAGATAGAAAAAGAAAGTGAAAATAAAAATTTGTGTATGTCAAAGTACAGGATTTCAGAAGACGGAAAACAAGTTTCTAGCAGAACATATGTCGGTGTTGTTTCTCCTCCATCACCACAAGAAAAGAAAAGGAGTTTAGTAGAGACCAATTTTATCAGTATCTCATCAAGAAAATTTGATGTGGATGACCAGATGATGGAGGATTTGCTTGGAGATGACTATACAATGGATGGAATTAGAGAGGCAGTTGGTGCACCACATAGATGATTTTAGGGGATAAATTTTTCCAATGGGATAATTTTCCATGGATTTTCCCAAAAAATGATTCGCCAATTTAAAATGTTTTGTAAAAAATATTTTCCCAAATTCTATAGAATAAAATTATTTTACCTTAAAAATCGCTAAAAATTTATAGAAACTATATAAAATCCTTAGAAATTTGAATATTTTTACAAAATTATTTCCAAACATTTTAAATTTTTCATATTAAGGACTAGTAATATTATCCCATGTTTATACGTTTTAACATAAATTTCCATAAAATTATCCTTGGTGCACAACATTATGGTGAAGAAGTTCCTGTGGTGCACCCTCTTGTTGGACAGTAAGATATTCTAGAAACTAGTCATGTGGGGATGTACACTCTTCTCCGACAATTGATCCACCAGTGATTTAACGGGAAAGAACTGTAACATTGTTAACTCCAAAACAATGAGGTCAAGAGTGTCAGATTAGGGTTCATCGTCCCTACCTAGATTGAGCAGTGTACGATGAAGAACTCCTCAACGCATTCATGTGGATGAAAGTAGTCTAGCATCACTTGAAGGTAAGTTACATAACCATAATATTCATTATCATTCTTATAAAATCATTAAAGAATATTTTTAACCAAAATCCGATACTGCTAAATGTCAATTATTTTTGGCTTTGTTAAAATATAGAAGTTTGATTGTTGTTAGGAGAATTTTAGGAATTAAACAGTCAAAATTTTAGAAACAAATCATCATATTGTTATAAACCTTATGGATGTTTTTCAAATAATTGATAAGAAACCTTATTGTAAATACCATAATACAAGTTGACATGTCTTGTCACAATCAATTGTTAGCAAGATAAAAAAAAAACATTGTTTTCTCCAACAAACCTATCATCTCATGAAATGCAATATAAAACCCTTAGGACTTATTATAATAAATGAGATAGAATCGACACATGTGGCCCAATATATTTGTGGGACTTCACTAGTAGATGATTGCATTCTGACATGAAGTTAATTGGAGTCGTTAAGGGATTAATACATGATTTCTGGCATGAGAACAGTAGGCCTTCTTCCAACCCGAAAGATATATTAAAATTGATATGGGGCTATATGTACCATGAACCCCATATTAAACAATTTATTGACATTAGATAAACATAATTGTATGAGAGATTCAGGACAATACATAGTGCACTTGACTTGGGCCAAAGATATTTCCATAAATGCAAGATTTGGTATGTTCGAATTAACACAATTTGTAACACATGTTGTTGTAGATATGACATTGAGTATGGTTATTATTATCACACACACACACACACACACACACACATATTGTGTATTGCATACCACCCTTTTTTAGGAATGTTCAATTATATTGTCGTCGTCATCATCTAGAGAGTTTATTCACAACATATTATGTACAAGGATAGAGGGTTGTAAATTTTATCAAAAATATTTCTTAGAAGGGACATGTCCTATGTGTGGTGAAATGACATTACTCAAAAGTGCATCCATGCAAGTGATGAGTATGAATTGGGGAGGAAGGATGTTTTCTTGCAAAGATTTAAATGTGTCGCATATGATATTGATGGAGGGAAGAAAATAAAAAAATATACAATTGGTGACTTCCCAGGTATGAGTATGTGACTTACTTAATAAATGAATTAATCAAAAAGGAATGACAATATGTTCATCATGTCCATGTGGATCGATAGTAGGATGATAATTTTAGAATATGCAAAGATACATTTTTCGTTGGTACTATCTTATCAATGGCTGATTTTGCTGAGAACTATACCCTTCAATCACAAAATGAGATTCAAAGCCATTATTATCACTCAGATCAGATAAACATAATGGTCTATATCATATACATGCATGGCTCAAATAGTAACGAAGAAAATAGAGTTATATTGAAGGAGTATCACTTCTACATAAGTGATGATCGGTGCCATGACTTAGCCTACACACAACATTGATTTCAGTTGTTTTACAATCACCTTAAGGAGAAGAACATACTTATGGATCAACATTGGATTTGGTCAGATGGTTGTGTAGGCTAGTTAAAAAACGCTCTTGTATTTCAATAGTTATGTATGTTGCACAAAAAACTCAAGGTAGCACACATTTGGAACTATTTCGAGTCCGGGAACATGAAATGGGAGCATGCTAGAGTAGGATCATGCATAAAAAGAGTGTGACACATACAATAAATGAATTTCACAACCACTTCCCTCATTTGAGATGTGAAATCCATTGTTGAATTGTGTTCTTCAGTAAAGGGAGATAGAACAATAACTCGTGAAGACCAATCAAATAGGAAATGACATGTACATAGATATGTTTGGGAGGTCATCGATGTATATCGATCATAGTGGTATGAATGAAAAATAATCCATGGCACTCATGGATTCCATTTAGTTTGAACATCAGAGAATGCAATAGTTGAAATATGGATGAGAAAACTCTCTTCCTTCTTTGGTACATGTAGTATTAATGAATGGGATGATTTTGAATCGATAGGCATGGTCGATAGATGGGATAGTGTATCACTCCTCATTGGTCAACATATAACTATGGAATTATCCTAGTTGGAGGAGGACCAATCAAATATTTCAATAGATTATGATCACATATCATATCTCATACTACCAGGTTTGTTGAAACTTTCTATTAAATTTTGAATAACTAGCATCAATGGTTTATGCTTTGTTAATTATTTAGTGGAATCATGTGTTGGAACTTCATTTTTGCAGGGTACATATACACAGTGTTTTCCCTAAGAGGTAATGAATGGGGCATTGATTATTGGTTGTAACATTGCATAGAGGGAAAGGAAACCCTCATACGATCAATAACAGACTCCAAAGGAATTGAATCTTTGATTGGGTCAATGGTTATTAAAGGAGAATATATGACACAACATGGAAGAACACATAAGAAATATGGTTATTTATTTCAATATTATAGAACAACTGAAGCTATATACCACTTTATGAACTATAAACAATGCCAAATAAGAATTCATCAAAGATACGATACTTATTTCCTTACTCTGAGCATGATAAGTTAATGTAGACCATTAGTATTAGAAGTGATCCCTATGGTCTATGTTAGAAGACGTATAATTTTTAGCTTTTAAACTTTAGATTTTGCCTCTTAGAAATAATTTTTTTTACCCAAAAAAGAAAAAAACTTAGAGAGTTTCATTTTAAATTTAGAATAAAACCAATGGTTTTTATTTATCAATAAGGCACTTACAATATCTTTCGTCGATGAATTATTCTAAGTTGATCGAATGGTTCTAATGATCTCCGAAGTGTAGAAGTTTCCTGAGTTTTAAAAGAAAGTCTTTAACGGTCATTTCGAAACTTCACGCTTTGGGTGTGCCAAGAAGTCTAAATAGAAAAAACCTTGAAACTTCAAAGTCCCAAAGATAGTCACTCACAATAAATCCTAAATGACTTATGGATGCATCATAGTACATGTGTCTTTTAAATTTTTTCTTGGGTTGACACGTGGCACTTATTTTTGACATTTACATTGGATGATTCACACGTTTTCAAGTGACATGAAACACCTCTATTTTCTTGACATGTCATCAATAATGGCGTCATCAATGCCATGTCATTCTAGTAGATTTCACTTTGGGAGTTTTAAACAAAGATGGAGTTCACAAACCGTCGAAGTATCAAAGCGTCGAAGTAACGAATAATACAAAAAAGTAAAAAGTTTTTTAAAGAGTTAATAAAACAATTAAATAACTTTAATTAATCATGATTAAGTATTAAAAAATTGTTCTAGGAATTTGGCCTTCGAAGGTTTTCTATCATGCCATATCTAAAACTCCCAAACGTCGAACCAACAAAGTACTTAAGGCTAACTCAATGTTTAAAACATGATTAATTAAAACATAAAAGTGATTAATAAGATATTAACTTCTCCGTGAATTCAAACTTCAAGAGATTTATGCCCTCTTACATTCAAAACCTTTTAACGCCAAACTATTGACTTGTTAACGACATTTATGATTGGCTAAAGTTAACGATTTGAATAATTATTGTGATTTGCTAGGTAATAAATTCCATCATATTTTTTAATAATATCTTTGTAAACAAATCAATAAGAAGATTGATAGACTTATGAATAAAAAAATTTGAATCTCAAGTCATTTTTCCATTTTCAATTAAAATTTTCATTCAGTGATTAAGAACTTACAGACTTCTCTTGTTACATGAAGGTCAATTTTATTTCCTTAAGGATTATGGCACAATGAAAATTCACAAGGAATATTTATGGATCAGGTGATGATTCCAATCCAAACATAGATGTTCTATCAGACACAATTCCTTTGGAGTACATGGAAGGGTTAAATTTGGTAGGAGTGCCAAGCTGATTGGGTCTGAAGTACCGTGGATCATGAGTTCTTGAGATCAAAAGCCGAGAGAGATTGTGGGGGGATAAGTTGCATAGGTTTTAATTTCAAAGGGAGGTCCCACAATTTAAACCACAGTTTTCTCTCAGGGGCATGTGGCATCACCAGGTGCATTGCGGGACAAAAAGAGGGTTACCTCAAAACCACTTCCTCTCTCCCCTATAAAATAGAAAAGTATAAAGGGAATTTTTAACGCTGGACCATTAGAATCCTAAATCAACACTTATCCTCCACCCACTCTATGTTTCACCCTCCAAATTGTCACACCCTCCATGTCACTTACCCTGTCTATCCCTACCAACTACATTCTCGCATCTACTCATCCCACCTCCTTATTGGAAACTTGTCCCCATGTCATCCTACTCATGAACAATTACTCTTCCTCGTAACTGTTAGCCATCCCATAATGAGGCAACATTGAGCTACCTGTCCAATTACCACCCCCATATCTTCAACTACAATTCTTTATCCCAGTAACGCATTCGAAGAGATAGATGGAAACACAATTAGATGGGAAAGACAATAAGCCAATGATTGCGGTGGCCTTAATGGACATGTGTACCCGATTCAAAGAACAAAATAAAATGAGTGCATCTGTAAGAAAATGAAGGGGCAGATGAAGTGCCAACACATCAAATCAAAACTCAACAATATATGAATGCTTTTATTTCATTCGGATGATATTCTATCTTTAGGCAGATATCGTGGGAAGTCCAACGATTTTCAGTTGAGACAACTTCTGTATAAATAGATATATTTTAGATCTATTCGAGGCTGCTTCTTGTCGGATGTAAAAGAGAATTGCTTTTTGAATATCAATACATGTACAGACATAGATTCTAAGTTTCGTTCAATTTGAGTTTTTTTTTTTTGTTTGTTAATTTGTGCAGGACCTGCGATTAACCTATGGCTTGAGAAACCGCGACTTAGGGGAATCTAAGTCGTCAAAATCACCCGAGGATCGCACCCGGCCTGAGCCACACCAACCCTTAACATGGGTGGATTTTTTGTCCCTGCAGGTTTCGAACCAGTGACTTTAACATCACGGAGTAGCTTAACAACACACTCTGTCACCGACTGTCCTACACCTCGGGGACTCGTTCAATTTGAGTTATGTGTTTCCATCTCTCTGAATTTATTTTTGTATTTCTTGAAGAGTGAATGATTACAATTTAGTACTACATCTTTTGTGATCATAATATATCAGAAGTTCATTCAGTAACACATTTTCCACTGTTATTACTGTGAGTAAAACAAGACCTGTAACCTGTGTGAATTACTGGATTTGTATCTCCTTTCAAGGGTGCATCTTCTACTTTTCTTCTACTGCAAACAACGTGAGAGTTATCTATAATTGATACCTGACTTTGTTTTAACAATTTTTAAAATCATTTCTACATAATTTTACATTATAATTTCAAATGAGATAATGAGATACAACCTTTTTATTGTCTTATCATTAATTTCGTTATTATTTCTCATAAAAATGAAGGTAGAAAACAAATCATTCATAAAAATACTTCATTTAAAATCTTTGATGCCTCACATCATTCTTTGAGACTTAGAATCAATCTCAGGAACACCAGTCTACTTGAATGGCCATAGGTGTTGATACTGAGAGGGGGGTGAATCAGTATCAAGTAAAATTTAAAACCTTTTTCAACTTATAATTAAACCATTCAATTATATCCAATGAGAAATGAACAATAGTATAAGAGTTACACTAATACACCACAGTACACCATGCACAATATATGAGAAATAATCAATAGTTATTGTTCAAGGGAAGTAATGACTTCTAAAGGTCGCTACAACTTCCAAATGTAAAGGGAGGGATAAACCTCCAAGAGGAAGATACAATCCTCCAATATCAAGAGAGGGTTTAACACTCCATCCTTTCCCCTTCCTTCCACCCAAGAATATATGAGAGATAGTAAAACTTTACATTAAATCATCACCATCAACCAACCATCACATAGAACCTGATAATGCTTCATGCGAATTCTTCAACTTCTGCAATTCTTGAATTCTTGGAATACTTTGATCTAGTAGATAATGTTACTCAATGCATTTTCTAAAACTTTTCCAAGTTTCACTCCTTCAATCCTCCCCAAAAGGAAGTTATAGAAAGAATGATAGACCTTATTAAATTCGGGTTTATTCAGGAGATAGAACTTGTATAGAATTTTGTGCACTCAATATTTAACATAAAATTTTGAAACTTTCACACAAGAAACTACAGTCCGTACATGTTCCAATGAAATTGGTCCCACATCATTCGGATTCTCTATGAATAAGTTATGAATGTTTTACCCGTAACACATGTTTATTGACTAGCTTCACGACTGGTCAAAAACCCTATCTTCCACAGAGCGTATCTCCATAATTATAGTGAATCAAGAGCTTAAAATTTTACCACAGGTACCTTGATATTTCATCTCAATACCATAGCAATTTCTCCATCTGATCATTCTAGAAAAAAAGTTATAGAGAAAATGGTAAGATGACCTGAAAATAACATACCTTAGAACACATCACCAAAAGACTTCATCCTCCCTTGAAATCCGACCTTCTTTACTTATGATTTTCCTCTGAAATTTGACTTGTGTATAAAATGAATGTATAATAATATTTATTTATACCATTTATGTCACTTCCTTTTAACATTAGGGCTGACCTAACACTTTCTTATTTTGTAATTATGTTCTTTAATTATCTTCCGGGCCTACCTGTACTTCCTTCTTCAATTCACTTTGTCATCTTAAAAAATTCATTTATGCTCAACCATGAGGATCCACGTGACCTGCCACATACCACCAGAAACAAAATGATGTATACTATCCATCCATGGGTGTTTTCTCTACATGTGCATTGTCCTTCATGTCTAAATATCTTCATCAATCTTGCGGTCCAAAACCAATGACTAGGGTTGACATCAATGGCAAAAACCAATCTTCCAACAATCTCCCCCTTTGTCATTGTTTGCAACAATCATGCTCCCCCTATCATCATGATCCCAATTTCTCTCCCCCTTTGACATCAATGAAAAAGGATAGGTTTGTTCCCCTTGATTTTAATGGAAAAATGTAACTCTCTTCTTTGGGTCTTCTCCCCCTGAACATGTGGCACTCAATAATACTTCATCCTTATTTTTGGTCTTTGGGACTTTTTGTTCCTTAGAATCCTTTTGTGTGGCTTATGTCTTCTCTCTCTTCTTCATGTCTAAGATGTATATGTTGTTCGGTCTTCTTGTTATAGTTGCAACCAATCTTCCTGAGTTATTTTCTCTGATTTTAACTTTTCAAGAGTCAAACGTAAGAGTGTATCCTTGATCACACATTTTATTAACACTGAGTAGATTATGATTCAAGTCTTCAACCAATAGAACATTCTTTTCTTTTACATTTTTTCTTCCAAACTCTACTACACCTTCTCCAAGTATTTTGGCAGATGAATCATCTCCAAATGCAACATTTCCACCCTTTCTCTTCAAGCTGATGAATTTGTCTTGATCCTCGGTCATGTGTGAAGAACATACACTCTCTATGTACCATTCATCTTCTTCTTTACATTTTTCAACGATTAATTCTATTCGACAATCTTCATTGTTTGGAATCTATTTCCTTCTCCATACTTTGGTTGGCATAGGGACATCTTCATTCATATATCTGTAATCTCGTGCTTTGCGACCAAGATAATTACATTTGTACCATACAATATTTTTGTCCATCAATGGGTAAAATGAATTATAACTTATGTTGACAAATCCATGATTATTTCTATATCTTTTGTTTACACCATTCACGTTTCTTGCGTATTTGTTCATTTCATTGATTCTGCAATTAATTGCCTTATGTCCATTTTTTTTTCAATTATAACAATGACCAAGAAATAAATTTTGATACTTGGGAGTAAGTGACCTTCTTTGTGATGTATTCCATTTGGGTTCATGATCTAATCTTCTGTAGTTTCTTTCATACTGATTGAAGCTTCTTTGATTCTTGAAGGTAGGAGGTCTTCTTGGATTTTCAACTCTTCTGTAATCATTCCTTCTTTCTGGTATCCTGGTCCACTTCTCATCAACTGTCTATGTAGCTCTTTCTTCAAACTTCTTGTTGGTATTTGAATCTTATTTGTATGAAGTTTCACCCATGCATCCAAGATGTGTTAATTCTTTTGGCAATTGAGAGTTTCTTAAACTCTTCCTCAATGAGACAACTTCTTGTTCAAGTTTGTCACAATCTTCTTCTTTCTTCATCATTTGGTCATTCTTTACTTCTGCTATTCTTCTTGCTTGTTCAAGTAGAGTTTTCAAGGAAATGGTTTCTTCTCTTAGTTTCTGAAAGACTTCTAATTGTTTATTTACGATTACAACTGTATTTTCATAACTACCCAATTCACTTCTTAGTGTTCTACGCGTGTCTTTGAGATTGTTATTTTCAATCTTAACATGCTTCAGTTTTTTAAGATTCTCATCTTCTTGTTGAATCATTTCTACTTCATGATTTTCTTCTTATTCATTGTTATCTCTTTCAATCATTGGATGAGGACATTCAAATTCAACATGTCCTACTCCTTCACAATTAAAGAAAAAGAACTGACCTCTATTTGTTTCATTGAAATCTGAGATGTTGAAATTTGCTTCAACTTCTTTTCTTTTGCTGCTTCTTCCATTGCATAAAGGCCTTATAGATTTTCCCAAATATCTTTTGTTGATGCACATGATCCCACCTTGGATTTCACTGAATCTGTCAATCCATCTAGGATGGTATCTATTGTCAATTTGTTATTCCTTTTTGCTTCCTTTTGAGCTGCAGTATTTGGTTTCTTTAAAGAATTGTATCCTAAAGAAACTGAGAACCAAACATCTTCCCCAAGAGATTTCAAGTAAGTTTCCATTCTATTACTCCAATATTCAAAATTTCTTCCATCAAATGGTGGAATCCCATTTGGAATGTTGTCTTCCATTTTTTCTTAGGATATTCCTTCCAGTGGTTAAATTGTACTGAAGGTAACCTGCATGGATACTAATTGTTGATACTGAGAGGGGGGTGAATCAATATCAAGTACAATTTAAAACCTTTTTCAAATTATAATTAAACCATTCAATTATATCCAATGATCAATGAAAAATAGTATAAGAGTTACACCAATACACCATAGTACACCATGCACAATATATGAGAAATAATCAATAGTTATTGTTCAAGGGAAGTAATGAATTAAAAAGGTAGCTACAACTTCCAAATGTAAATGGAGGGATAATCCTCCAAGAGGAATATACAATCCTCCTGATCCAGGTGGATATCGGTGGCCAACCAACTTTTCCAAATGGCTCAAAATAGTTTTCTGGCAATTTTGACAATTTACTATTTTTAGCAGGTTTTAACTTCCGGAGCCATTTTGAGTGTCCAAATGAAGGTTTTTTAAGATATAGGTTCTAAATCACAGCCAAAGGCATGATTTAACCCCCAAAATGAATCTCCTCGATGACACCTTTCCAACGAGCTATCACACTCCTAAAACAGAGATCATATGCAAAAGTTACGACCCCGGGAAGTTGATGTACTCACTTACCCAAACGGGGCCCACATGAATTTTGGCGTTCATCTCCTAGGATTAGGTTTTTGGATGTCTAGGGTTTTTGGAATTCTTTCTTATTGTAAAAATGCGTTCAGATCCTCATTGTAATCATCTTCTTGCGAATGCGAGTAGCCATCACATCTCTTCTCAGAGATAAGCTGCCACCATTCTAGCGAGTCTTTCACTCTGTATTTTTACAGTCTTTGTACATTTATTTGATTAATAGAAATCATGTATTACTGTATATATGTGTTTATGGTTTCATATATAATACATTTCTATTATATTACTGAATATGTTCAATATCTATATGCATTTCTTTATTATATCTCCGCTCTCATTTCGTGCCGAAAATAATCCAGATCAGTGGTATCAGAGCATGCTTCTCTTGATCATTTTTTCAGTGCATGTCCCTGAAGAGGCCCCAGTATAGCAAGTTGGGTCTCAAGCTTGTCTCTCTTGAAGACAATCTCTCTCACACACCCAAGAAACCCTCATTGGTGGAAGAAAAGAAAAATGACGGAGCAGACGATTCTATCAATCTGTTGCTTGAGAAAGCTCTCACGCGACAGAGGGATGAAATGATGGAGAATTTTTCCCACATCCTTCAATGACTACCGATAGCATCAGGCGAATCTTCATCAAGCGTCCACTTTGGAGGCACCTCACCTTTCAAGGTACAAGTTAATCTTGATATTCCTGTATTTGAAGGACAAATAGATGCAGAAGCCCTAGAAAAATGGTTAACTCTACTAGAAGGTTATTTCTCTATTCACAATTTTTCCAACAAAGAAAAGATCTCCTTTGCACTCCTTAAATATCTCCCTCATGTCAAACATTGGTGGGAAACTTACTGGGAGCAAAGTTCCACAGAGGTGTCTGGAATATATGGGGCCGATCCCACTTGGGATTTTTTTGTGGATGCGGTAAAGGAACAACATTACCCTGTTGGAATCTATGAGGACCAGCACATGAGATGGACCACACTGCAGCAAGAGAGGGGCCAAGCAGTTTCAGAGTTCACCAATACCTTCCATACCTTGTGCACCAAGCTGGGTATCAAAGACTCCGAGCGACATTTGGTTCTGAAATACCGTGGGGATCTACACAGATACATCCATACTGAAATGGATTTTCTGGACATCTCATCACTCAGTGCTACTTATCGATATGCTATTAAAATTGAGCAGAAATTTAAGCACTAGAACAAATGGGAATTCGAGTCTGCAAATCCGCAACAACCAAAGTATGACAATGACGGCCCTAACAAACAGTGTCCCAAAAACCAGTCCAAGACACAGGAAAAGAAGGGTCACGGGAAGACAAAGAAGGACACCAGAAAATGGTGTGATTTCCACAAAATCCCTTGGCACAACACCGATGATTGTTGCTCAAAAAATTCATTGGTGGCCAAGATCAAAGAGACGGAGTCAAACCCTGATTCAGAATCTGATTCTAAAAATACTGGTAAAGGACAGATCATTGACGCAAACCCCACTGCTATTGTCGTGACCGCAACAATTCAACCAGAAGAACCAACAGATCCTGAAGAGGGGGAGCGCCTTTTTCATTCACAGATGTGGGTGAAGGGGACCCCGCTACATTTTATTGTTGATAGTAGAAGCCAGAAAAACCTCATCTCAGCAGAGGTCGTCAAACAGTTGGGATTGTCGACAACACCACACCTGTAGCTATACAACATCAGGTGGCTTCGGCAAGGACGAGATCTCCATGTCAGCCAATAGTGTCGATTGTCATACAACATCAAACCCTTCAAGGATGAGGTATTATGTGATGTTTCCCCACTGGATGTCTGTGATGTTCTCTTGGGCCAACCATATATGTGGAGACGCCATGTTGTTTATTAGTCTTGACCCCCATAGTGTCATTGTTACTTTGGGGGGTCATCTCTACAGAATACCAGAGGTAGTTCCAGCTATTGTTCCACCTAAAAAGTGTCGTAAGGTAGTATCTCATACTACAAAATTTAGCTTTTTCACAATACGTTCAAAAGGAGAACAAAAGGACACTGCAACCACTACAGTCTTGCCCCAAGCACCTTCTATCCAACAGAAGCAGGTTGATAAGGCTGGAGCGAAGTGCAAAGATTCCTTCTACACATTGTCCTCTCATGTATCTTGACTTGTTGAATAGAATCAACCTCAATAGGTTCATAACATATTTCCATAAACTTAGTGCGACGTCTCCAACAAGACAAGAAACTCACCAAGATGCAGATTCAACAAATCCTTTTCCCTCTCCCCTGGAAACTCAACGCAATGGAGACCATTTCTTCCTAAAGAGGGAGGATTGATCTATGTGGATATCAGTGGCCACCCACTATTTCCAAATGGCTCAAAACAGTTTTCTGGCAATTTTGACAATTTACTATTTTTAGCAGGTTTTAACTTCTGGGGCCATTTTGAGGGTCCAAATGAAGGTTTTTCAAGATCTAGGTTCTTAATGATATTCAAAGGCATGATTGAGCCCCCAAAATTAATCTCCTCTATGAGACCTTTCCAACGAACTATCACACGCCTAAAATGGAGATTGTATGCAAATGTTACGACTCTGGGAAGTTGATGTACTCACTTACCCAAATGGGGCCCACATGACTTTTGGCGCTTCATCTCCTAGGGTTAGGTTTTTGGATGTCTAGGGTTTTTGGCATTCTTTCTTATTGTAAAAAGGCCTTCAGAGCCTCATTGTAATCATCTTCTTATGAATGGGAGTATCCATCACATCTCTTCTCAGAGATAAGTTGCCACCATTCTAGCGAGTCTTTCACTTTGTATTTTTACAGTCTCTGTACATTTTTTTGATTAATAGAAATTGTGTATTACTGTATATCTGTGTTTATGGTTGCATCTCTGATACATTTCTGTTATATTATTGAATATCTGCAATATTTCTGTGCATTTCTTTATTATATCTCCGCTCTCATTTCGTGCCAAAAATAAACTGGATCACCTCCAATATCAAGAGAGGGTTTAACTCTCCATACTTTCCCCTTCCTTCCAACCAAGAATATATGAGAGATAATAAAACTTTACATTAAATCATCACCATCAACCAACCATCACATAGAACCAGATAATGCTTCATGAGAATTCTTCAACTTCTGCAATTTGTCAATTATTGGAATACTCTGATCTTATAGATAATATTACTCAATTTAGTTTCTGAAACTTCTCCAAGTTTCACTCCTTGAATCTTCCCCAAAAGAAAGTTATAGAAAGAATGGTAGACCTTATTCAATTATGGTTTATTCAAGAGACCGAACTTGTACAGAATGCCTGACGCTCAATATTTAAAATCAAATTATGAAACTCGCACACAAGAAACTATAGTCTATACTATTTCCAATGAAATTGGGCCCACATCCTATGGATTCTCTATGAAGAATTTATGATTGTTTTATTCGAAACACTTATTTAGTGACTAGCTTCATGACTGGTCAAAAAACCTATCTTCCACAGAGTGTATCTACATAATTATAGAAAATCAAGAGCTAAACCTTTTACCAAAAGTACCTTGATATTTCTTCTCAATTCCATAGCAATTTCACCATCTGAATCATTATATAAAAAACGTTATAGCGAAAATGGTAAGATGACCTGAAAATAACATACCTTAGAACACATCACCAAAAGATTTCATCCTCCCTTGATATCCGACCTTCTTTACTTTTGATTTTCCTCTGAAACTCGACTTGTGTATAAAATGAATGTATAATGATATTTATTTATACCATTTATGTCACTTCCTTTTAACATTAGGGCCGACCTGACACTTTGTTATTTTGTAATTTTGTTCTTTAATTATCTTAAGGGCCTACATGTACTTCCTTCTTCAATTCACTTTTTCATCTTCAAAAATTCATTTATCTTCAACCATGAGGATCCACATGACGTGCCACATACCACTAGAAACAACATGATGTATACTATCCATCCATGGGTGTTGTATCTACATGTGTATTGTCCTTCATGTCAAAATACCTTCATCAATATTGTGGTCCAAAACCAATGACTAGGGTTGACATCAATGAGAACAACCAATCTTCCAACAATATCCCCCTTTGTCATTGATGGAAAAACTCATGCTCCCCTTATCATCATGATCCCAATTTCTCTCATGAAGCAAAAATTATTCAACAAGAAGATGAGAAGCTTAAAAAATTTAAGCATGTTGAGATTGAAACTAGCAAGCTCAAGGACACGCATAGAAAACTAAGAAGTGAATTGGGTAGTTGTGAAAAGACAGTTGTAAGCTTGAAGAAACAATTAGAAGACTTTGAGAAATTAAGAGAAGAAACCATTTCCTTGAAAAATCTACTTAAAGAAGAAAGAAGAATAAGAGAAGCAAGGAATGCCCAAATGATGAAGAAAGAAGAAGATTGTGAGAAACTTGAACAA
>WSFP011425020.1:0-22421 GCA_009831015.1 Picea engelmannii | reverse complement strand
AAAACGAGGAAATGTGGAGTATCTTCAAGTTGGTCTTAAAGGTACAAATCCAAGCAAAGCCAAGTGGATTGAGGTTGGAAGAGTGAGGGAACTATACCCTCATATTCAAATAGACTGAAAATAGTCTTTTGGAGGTCCAAAAGATTTCCAATGGGGAGGTGTGATCAGGGGATCAAATTTTGCTCAAAAATTCAAAGTGCTTAGAATCACTTCAAATCGAACAAGAGCGTAGGCCTCATCATTTCGAAACCAACGCAACTCGTTTGGGTTCAAATGGACATCAGGAGTGAGAGATATCACGTTCTGTTCAAAATGGCAAACAAGCAAAAAAAGGGATGTTGACTGTACAGTCTGTATGGACGATGACGTGGCAGGCCGTATGACACATGGTAGGCAGTTATTGGATAGTTGGCATGTGACATGGTTTGTTGGCAGTGAATGGGATGGCGACACGTGGCCCAATCAATGGCCGCCACATGTCACCTGTTTGTTGGTTAAAATCTTTGTACTTGGCAGGAGTCGACCCCGTGACCTCCGAGGTAGGGTAAAGCTTTGGGAAAGGCCGCCCAACCGGTGCACTCACACATGTCACTTGATATATATACGCGTTGTAATATATTTAACATCATATAAATGTGTGTTGGGGCCTGAACTGGGCCGGGGCTAAGCCCTGGCCCGTGGTTATATGTTATATTGTATGCGACCGGTGCTACGACGGTTAGACCCACCATAACATATGTTATAACCATTTGAATGTGCGTGGTTTGATATGACATGTGACCAATGTATATGTGCGCGGGTTTAAACCTTACGATTATATCAATGGTTTTAAACTTAAGCCCTGTTGTGTTATAGTGCGCGGTCATGTGATGACCATGTGCCCACGGGCCTTGGTAGTTGAGGTCAGTGCGTAACCGTTCGACAGTTTGGATCGGTTGTGCAGTTTCGCCCGGTGCCAATTTTTTACGCTTTAAAATGCGTGTGGGCTAGGTTGAGCCAAGGGAGGTGCGTTTTGTAGATGCAGAGACAGCAAGCTTGAAGGGGGGACTTCCAGGAAGCCTATCTACTTCAATTTTTGGCCAAATGAGGTGCCGAAAGAGCCCAGCTAGGGGTTTTTGGACGTTCTGAAGCCATTGGAGCAGTCTATTTGGAATTTTGAGCATTGTAAAGAACATTTTTGAGCACTTTGATCAAATAATACAAATGATCCATTGGAAGCTGGACCAGGAGATGTAGCCCAAGAGAGGGGTGAACTCCTTTATCATTTGTTGTGTTATGTGTTTTCTGTTCATTGATTATACTGTTGTTTATATGCATCTTGAATGATTAAATTCTATTAAAGTTGTGTTGCAAAGTTGATCCATTTTCATTTTAACACATAAATTTAACTTGCAAATATTTTCAAGAATACAAGTCTTCTTCATTTTTAGATCAAATACTTCATGCCACTTTACCTGGACCAAGATTGATACCATTGAACTCACCCTTATCCTTGAGACACGGTGGAAGATTGTTAACAAAGTCGTATGGTTGATTAGGATCTGATTTATGACAATCTGGATCTTCTTTTGTGAGAAATTTTTCAATTTTAGGATCTAAATCCTCATTGATCTTGATCGGGTCGATCGAGATCAAATGAGGCTTAGATCGATTCCTAAAACTTATCAAAATGAGTCAAACAACTCTTTTATTTCAGAACCCTAACATTGTGTGCTTTTGTTTTGATTGTTTGCGAGGGTTTCTACTATCAGATTTTATAGTAGTGTTATGGCCAACAATTAATTAATGCATAGGGGTTTCATTTAACTCAGAACCAACATCATGTTTCCCATGTGAAAAGTGACTGGGTATTGCCTCGTCACGAGGGTTTTTCTTCAAAGATTCTGGCTCATTACTTGAGAAATCAAACTGTTTCTTTATTAGAGGCTTATCCAGTATAGGGGTTTCTATAGGAATGACTGTAGCAAAACCGTTTCAGGCTAAGAACCCATCCTAGTCATCACCCAGGGTTGTCAAATGGTGAACCAACAACATTTTAATTAATTCATGGTGAAAGAGGCTAGAATCAAGGCTCTTCTTCTTGTATCTTTTAGACATCTTGTACATGATCCTTAGAAAATAAAACAACACATTGAAATGGAAACCTATAAAGTGCATAAGAAACCGCACATGATAAAGAAAAACCAGGCCATAACTGTCCTCACAGGTTACAAACTATTTAAGAACTGACAAGAGACAATGTCATCTAACCTTAAGCAAAGAAACAGGAATACCTTTCTCACAACAATCAATCTTTCTGGAGGTTGCGAAGAGGCCCCAAGGCACTTCCTTGATTTTTTGAGTTCTTGAACCACTTTTGACCAGTGGATGGAAGTCCTGTGGCTTCGTTGATAAACTCCTTAGTCACCTCCAACTGAATATCTCCAACTTTTTCCCTATACCCATCAAATGTTTGTGCAAATTCCTTATCCACGCAAAGGTTATACCCTTCGAACCTTTTGATAAAGGTTTCCCATCACTGGCCTTTCAAATCCTCGGCAGCATCATCATGAGACAACAATGCTTAAGAGCCATTTAGCTCTATTCAGACAACAAGAGCCATTAAGAATATAACCAAATTGTAACAGGGGCGACTCAAGCTAGCTATGGGTCTAGATGGAAGGAGCAGGAGAAACAAATCTAAGTGAATAAAATGGAAAGGAACCAAACAAATCCTTTGCATGATCATAGTATAAACATCAAGGTTTCGGTCATGAAGTTCAAGCACTCCTAGTAATGAAAGCCTCGAGTACAGAGAATAACAAAAACCTTCAACTCATAATGAAAAGCCTGTTAATTCACTATCCCGGCCAAAGATCAAGTACAGGATACGATTCTGGTGCATTTAATTCCACGTCTAGCAATGACTATAGTTGGTTTGCAAAGGGTTCAAATAAACATGTTTAAAATTCGAATCCAAAGCAACAATAAGTATCATATCAACATTCAAAGTAATCAAAGGGAAGTCATTCAAGCATTAAACATGGAGTAGATACAAGAACAATGACCCTTTTAAAAAGATGCTTTGAATAGGGATATAATACAAACTATGTTTTCATGTTTGATTCATGCTTTTAGTCATGAATCAAACATGAAACAAAAATGAAAACGTAAATCTTAGAGAATAAATGAACATCTTTTGTAATCCATTAATCATCCCCAAATGGTAATATTTACAGAATGAGGTGAAGGCAACTACAGGAAGTGTCATTTTTCGTTCAAATAGCAAAGACATGTAGGGTTGCCAACAGTAACGCTTTTAAAATACTTATACGAACAACTCTTGATGAACTTATCAGTATCCATATATATCTTGATGATCTAATTGTATGCATTAAAGGGCTGATAATTACCTCAGAGTTCCAAGTGTTATTTCTGGCACCATTCAAAATTGATTGTGTCCTGGATACTAACACTTACATTCTAAAGGATTTACAGAAGCAATTGTTTTCCTACAGCACTAACGGTTCTCACTTGAAACATTACGTGGGACCAACGTGAAAAGTTCTAACGTTGTTTGGATTTTTTTTATACTAGTAACCTAGCTCTGCTTTCAATTTTACACTATTTTCTTTTCTGATTTACAATATTTTTACTTATGCTTTCTGTTTTAAAACATTTCCTACTACTTTTACATTTCTGTCATTTTATTACTGTTGTTTTCATTTTTGCAATTTTATTTCTGTCATGATTTTGTTGCTTACGATCTTTTAGTTAATTTGGTAAAAATAAAATATTGGATTAGTTATGCCATAGTGACACCCCTGCAATATATTGTTGGTCAATAGAAATCAAGATTACACAGTTGTCACGATGTTTCCCCCGAAAATAACACTTGAAATTGTTAACTGGTTCAACTGTTGTCTAAAAAATTCCTTTGGGTTATCTCCCGCTTCTTCTTTCCTTTTCTTCATCCATTTGAGAATTTAAGATAGCAAGTCCATAAATTTTCTCCTTGAAGTTAAGAGTTGATCCCAGCTGAACAATTATGCACACAATGGTAAAACCCCTCATACTTAACACTTTTCATGAGTTATTCCCGAATTCCCGGTCATTTTTCCATTAAATCCGCTCACTTCCCCCTATTACATAATATTCCTTCTTATATCTTCTTGACTTGTGGAACCATGATTTCTGAGTTCTAATATTTTGAAAACAAATTTCCCTATGGAGTCACCAGTTTTTTGACGATTAAAATCACAACGAGGATTTTGCCCTCAAAGTATTGCTAAAGCCTCTTATTATAAGCTAACAAGATATATAATACTAGTAGGTGGGACCCCCTTGTAAATTGGGAGATCATATATGGTTCTTATGTCATGTTTATGTTGTTGTTTGACACTGCTTACAGGGTTCTACATGATTGATGAAATATTGGTTTTATAGGCAATGGATAAGGCCTATTATGTATTGGTTCTAATTGCGACAAATGAATGATGGATAAGGCATGTTATGTGTTGTTTCTGTAAGCTCTAATTTTATGTTACGATAGCCTATGATTATTCGTTGTTACCCTTCCATTTGTTCATGGATTCATTACTATGACACCTGCACAAGATACATGTTAGTAACAACACATAAGAGCAATTGAAAAGAGATAAAAATCAATATAAACAAAATACAAAAGGAAGAAACAATACTATACTAATATGCTACACTATATGAATTTGAATTAAAAGGATGGTTGTTAGTCCTAGCTAACGGGGTTAATGGCTATATGATTTATTGAGTTATATGGAAACACATGTAATATGTGTTATAGTATGGTTGGCAGTGGTTCATGTGACATAGGGTGGCGCTTTTGGCAAATAGTGGATGTTGGTTTTGATGCATGGTTTAATTGAATGAATTTATGGAATAGTGGGTTGGTGTGTACTAAGGAATTGAATGAATGGAGGATGGAGGCAATGTGCATTTATTGCACGTCACTCCATACCCCTCCCTCTAGACATCACCCTAGCTTGGCTATTGTTCAATTGTGTTCATTGTGGTTAAGCTATGACTTTCAAGCAGAGGAAGAACTACTCGGCCAACCTTGCATTTTTAAGGGTTTCTTGGTTACAGGTATGTCTTTTCACCATCCATGAACCCGCTCTGGTTATGAAATAAATATTGGCTCAGTGATGTATGGGTATGTGCTTTTCTTAAGACTAGCAAATGTGTAAAATTGTGATATTCTTTTGGAATGAATGGTTGGTGTGGTTTTCATTGCAATAATGTTTGAAGTCACAGTTTCATTGATCATTCTGAGTATTAAAAGCCATGAAGGCTCTCTATCATCCTTATTGGTCTTGGTTGAAGGGTTCCATTCAGTCCAGATTGCTTGGTTTTCTCCACACATTCTTATCACCATACCCAATTGTTTTGTTGTTATGGGGTTGTTGGGTTTGAAACACCTTGTGTCACTACGTATTGTTTCACTTGGGTATGGGTTCGTTCATGTTACTGTTGTTTGCATAGTGGTTTATGATGGTTGTTATGCCAAAGGGATTCATTAATGTTGATTTCTATTTCTCAACTCTATTTATCTCACCATTCTTTGGTTGATTGGGAAAACCACGAGGGTTATACCCTGCGTGTTCTAAGTGTTGTTACAGGACCAAAATTAAGCCTTTTCTCCTCTGTTCATAGTCTCTCCTATCTTTTGAATTGTCAACCTCTATGTGAAGTTATTGGTGGTATACCCTGTGTGTGCACCATTGGTCTCAGAGGTTCTCACTCGATGTTGGGGGTCAAGTCCAGTCTCCCTATGTTGGTCCACGGAGAGAACCCTTGATTTCTCAAGCCCGATTTTTTATAGAGGGAACCATTATGTCTTGTCAGGTATACTGTTGATTTTTATGAGTTGGTAGTGTATTGTCGATGGTGTTCAATTACTGGCTCATATCAGTTGATTATGTTGACAATGGTGTTGGTTAGGTATTTAGTCACTGCATTGGTTATTATGATAATTCAATTGATAAGCTCAACATGGTTAATTGGTTGATTGTAGAAATGGGATTGAATACACAGTCATTGTCTCTTACATTGTAATTATTGAATTGTTAACCAACATCAGTTTATAATTGATTCATTCACAGCATGCTTCATGCGTGATGCATTAGTATGTGTCGGCTTCCTACAACATGTTATGTTGAGTTGATGGTTGTTGTGACTGTGTGTTTTAAATTTCCAAATGCGAGTATTGAAATCGTAATAGTTGTGGTGTGGTCGTCCACTATGTATGTTATGGATATTGTTTGATTACGACATCAGAGATTGGCACGGGTTTTATAATAGCATGGTTTTGTTGCAGTATGATTGAATTGAGAAATGGATTTAGGCATATTGTCGTTGTTTCCTTGTATTGTATTGATAGCTCAGTGTCGTTTGATGTTTAGATCCAAAGTAAATAGAAATTTATAGTCGCAGTAGTGCTCTTGCATTTGTTGACTGGTCTGTGTAAAATACATCATCGTATAAGTCGAAGTAGTGATTATTGTGCATTTAAATGGCAAGTCAAGGTTGTTTCAATTTGATATATGGATGATTGTTGTTGATTGTACACTGTGTATAGTTGATATTAGAGATGAGCACAGATTATGTGACAGTATGGTCCCATTACAACTTAATTGTTAAACAGAATTGAGGAATAAAATCAGGCACGATTGTTGTGTCTGGTTTGATGAATGAAATAATTCATGGATAGTGGTTGATGTAATTTTAGTGTTGAACATAATGGAATTAAGTGACTATTTATTCATTTGAGAATTGTTTTAAAACATTAAATGGATAAATGAGAAGAAACATAACTCTTCTATAGGTTGTTGTGGAATGCATATTGTCTTGTTTTGGTGACATTGTGTTAAATATTTGATTATGAACACTGAGTAAGTTAATGTACAGAATTGATTGAATTATACACAGTAGTTGTTCATTTGATCACGGTGATTGTTTGGTTGGTGTTGGATCTTGTACGTTTGATATAGAATGATTTTATGGATTACTTAATTAATTTTATGAATAGTATCTGCTCTCTTTCCCTACCATTATTTCACTTTTCGCTAGTTACAACCCCCTCACCTTCCCACATTCATTTTTCAATCCATGTTCTTAATATTTAATTACAGTTAAGATAATTCTTTATTGAAACAATTTGAAATCGCAATTTCTTGGTTGGAACACAGTGATATATACTTTGGTTTACATTATAGTTTATTGTTTTTTGTATTTGAACAGTAACCATGATTGTTTTCTCCCTCATTTTAACATTTTTTCGCTCAATACAACCCCTCGCATATCCCAGAACCTTTGTTCACCCCCTGCTCATTGACAATAGTTAAGCAATTTGTATGGATTGGATTGCATGAGTCTGATATGTCGTTGAGCCAAACTTTATTTCATATTTTTAAGGAGTTGTCATGTATGGTTGTTAAAATAATTATTTGTTAATCAATCATGCATGTAGGAATGAGTTTTTTCAGCTAAGGTAGTCATGGTAGAGGTAACCAAGGAAGAGGTAATTGGAACAGGGGCCCTAGAAGGCCTAGATTCTCCATTCACTTTGATGTTCACTCACAAGAGTTAGGCCAGTTATTTCAGGAGGGATTTTTCAATTGGATTGGGCAAGGAGTGGTCCAACCTAGGCCTGAAAGGCCTCCCTTCCAATCTCCACAAGCCCCTGGTATTCTCGTGCCCCCTCATGTCTCATTACAACCCGAGGTTCCCAAAAACGATGAATGGCAAGAGATTGTCCACCCGACAGTCTCCCAATATCGTGTTTGGCCTAATTTGTCCTTACCTGCTCCCTCGCCTATCAATCAGATTTTCCAAGATGCACCTATCCGCTCACCAGTTCAGTCCCCTCATGCTAGACAAAGGTTGAAAACCGAGGCCTACCATGCCCCTGACAAAGGAAAATCCATTGTTGCCCCTTCCTCCCCCTCCAATGGCTTTGATAAATCTGTCTCTTCTTGGATGCATTTGAGGGGCGATTGTTCTCAAGTGATCAGTGAGATTAGGCCTAAAGGCTCAGTGCAGCCAAAAGTGAATTCATAGAAATCAAAGGGTGACAGTAGAAACCAAGGAAATATTGCATCTCAAAGTGGAAAATATGGTTTTTGAGTTTTATTTTATTTATTGTTGATGACAATTGACTTCAGAAGTTTTGGACAACACGTTTTATTTGGATATATGAGTAATATATTTTTGAAAATAATTTCAAATATCAATGAGATAAATTGTCAAATATGAATGTGATGATGGGAGTCACAAGGAGGGGTGTTTTTTTTAATTAACTAGTTATGTTATGATGATTAAGAGCTAAAGAGAGTCACAAGGGGTCCCACCTACTAGTTATTATTTATTTAAAACCTTTATTATGATTTATTACGTTTCCCCCCTAACTAAAAAGTTGGTTGAGTTTTTAGTTAACTTAACTAATGAAGCAGTTCAACTACTTCAACCAATTCTAATTTGCTTAAAGGCAAAAGGAAAGGGAGGAACAGAAGGGTATAGAAGGAGAAGCATGCTAAGGTTTTCCCTTTGAGTTTGTGTTGAGATAGTTCAATTTTAATTCATTCCTTAATTGATCATAAGCCTAATTATTTTTTATGATAGCAGGGTCTTATTATAGGAAGAAAGATTCAGGGTTGAATTGCATCATTCAGACACTTGTTTTACAAAAGTGTTTATCTATCTTTGATAGTTTGTGTAGACTTGTTTGTTTGTGAATTAGTTTTCATGACTGACAAAGGCTATTGTGCAGAGTTGAGTGGGAAACAATCTATGGCAAGCTGATCTAGCTTTTAGAGTTCAGTTTTTTATTTTCTATCAGAGGTCCTTTTGTATGTTTCATCAAGGACGTCTAAGTTTGACTTTAGTCCAAAAATTCTTCACGAAATTTTTAAAGATAATGACTCTTTGATGAATTGGAATGAAATAAAGGATTGATTTATGTCTCATCTGTCTTGATTATCATCTTGGTGTCTTTACTTCTATCTCTAAATTTATTTCACGAACTGTTATATTCAGAAAATCATATAAATAATGAATTTTCCAACAATCTTTTATTTATAAAAAGACTAGCCTAAGCACTTGTAATCAATACTTGTGAGTTAGGATACTATTTTTATGGATATAAACATAGGGTGACATTCCCGTCTATTTTTCTTTAGCCAAGAAGAATCTAAAAATGCTTGAGTAAGATCATTTCATAACTTTTCCTCAACATTTATTTGGCGACCATACTGGGGAGATCTTCGATATCTCTCTAGTTAATATTTTATCCTTGATTAACATCGATACATATTTTTTTTTCTTTCTGATATTGATTCTTTTATTGTTTTTATTTCTTAATGACTATGCTTGTTGAAAGGCATCCCAATGTTGAGCACGGTCTTCAAGATTAGACCAGCATTGGTTTGAATCTGTTTAACACCATTTTAGCCAATACTCGTGCTAAGCTTAATCATTCATGGGAAACAATTGAAAGAGATATTAGTGTACAAGAACGTTGGGAATCTAGATGTAGACAACCTAGAAATCATCAGTAACCTTCTTGTTCCTTCAGTTTTGGCCTTTCTTTCATGTCCTTAGACTCTCGTGTCTTTAGAATAAGAAGAGGCTTATCACCCGAAATTAATCTTGTTGCTGAAATAAGAAGAAGGAACGTTGTGTTATCTACCCAACAAAGTTCTCTAAGGAGAACTTTGTCTGATGATTCAAGTTTGTATTTTTATGCTTCACCTATCATCCACAAGATGGCATCTATTGGTGGCTCTGGTGGCATTTGAAGTGCTTCCTCTTCTTAGTCTTCATCTTCTTCAATGATTGGTAGCTTATATATCCACCATATCCTTGTCCAATCTACCACAAATCCCACCAAAGTCATTAAAAAGTATGCTATTTTTCAGTTTGAAGAAGATTCCACAACCACACTGTGGCATGTGTCCTCTCCTCTTAACCTAGAACTTGCTACTCATCCACTTCCTAAGTTCAAAGAACATCTTCCTAGGTTTTCAGTAAATAACACTGTCACTACCAATGAACACCTGGTGGCATTTTCTAATGCTTGTCACAACATAGGAGCCAATGACAATGATACTTGCATGCGCTTATTCGTCAATTCCTTCGAGGGAAAGGTTGTTGTCGATTTCGTTGACCTTCCTCCTAAGATTCTGTCTACTTGGGAGGAGTTAATCTATTGGTTCAGATCCACTTATGGACAATCTAAAATCCTAGCCGAGAAGTTATGGGAATACAATAACATCTCTTATAAGGATGGTGAAACCATCAAGTCCTTCAACTTTTGTTTCACTAAGTTATGCAATCAGATCCCTGAACTCATTCGACCTTAGAACCAAGATGCTTTCATGCATTACTACAATGCATTATATTCCCCCTACCATCATAGGATTGAGGAAAAATCCATTGATAATCTCGGTTTCGCTTTGCATACTTTTTTAGAGTATGAAGAACAGCTTGAAAGAACAAGTCTTCCTCAGGGAGAATCGACTAAACAGACAGACATGTCCTCCCTCTTACAGCTAGTACAAGACATGAATAATCATATGATAGAATTCAAGAGAAAGGGAATTGTCTCCCCTCTCACCCCTGGAGATTTATCCTCTTTTGCACCCCCCTTTAGAAATTCGATTGAAAATAATTTTTATCTTAAATCTATCTTGCCTCGAAGTTGGTGTAACTTATGTGAGGAACACTATGAGGAAGCCACATGTGAGGAAATGAAGAGTTACATAGATAATATCTTTGGTAAAATACCATAAACTACTATCGTTGTCCTAGATTTTGCAGAGCCAGAAGTTTTCATGATCATCAATACTAGGAACAAAGGCTATGCTCCCAAGGGACAATTTGATCCTCCCTGCAATTCTTCTTGCCCGAGCTCATCCTCACCCGCTGCTACTATTCAGGCTCCTAAGGTTCCTGATAGTCAAGGAACAACTTCACCTCTCCCCTCTTCCAAGTACAATATCTTGAATCAGTTGGCCAACATCAAAGCAGATGCAACCCTTTTGGACATGGTTGTCGTCCCCGAATGACAGATGCATCTGAAACAATTCATGGAAAGAAAATCTTCTATTGTAGCCAATATTTATGAAGAGGTAAATGAAGAGGATTAATATGTAAATAAAGTAGGCATACATAACTTTATATACCCTGTAAAAAATCCCCCTTTTTACATTTCTGTAAAGTTTATGGATAAGATTGCCCATTGTTTCCTCATTGATGGCGGTTTTGGCCCAAGTATGATGTAAAAGATTATTATGAAAGAGCTAGGATTGTCTTGTACAAAAGAAAATGCCACAAGCATGCTCTCCTATAATACTCTACAAAAAACAACCATAGGTGAGATTAAAGATGTGACCTTAGTTTTGTGCGCTCACCCTGAAATAAGGACTACCCTTAGTATTCAGGTAATTGATATGCTAGTAAGAAATTACTCAATCATCCCAGGAAGACATTGGTAAGATTTGATGGGTGGATACCTCTCACTCTATGGGACACACTTATCGGTTCCTCGGAATGGTAAAAAAATTATAGTTCTTAGAGAGGGAAGGATATCACATTACATAGAGAGTGTTCCACAGCTTAATGTGAATTATATCGAAGAGGACCTAGGGGTGTATTCCATCTTTACTGAGGAGGATAACATTCCCTTGGAAAAAATTGATTTAGATGATGGTATTTGGCACATGCACTTTGATGGTTCATGCTCTAATGAAGGTAACGGAGCTGGAATTATCTTGATTTCTCCTGTAGGAAAAATCCATAAATTTTCTTATAGGTTGGAGTTTGCTTGCACAAACAATGTCACTGAACTCAAAGCTTTATTATTAGTCATTGAGAATGTCTATAATATTGGTTGTGACCACATTTCATTTTTGGGGGATTCTGATCTTGTCTTGAACCTTGTACATAAAATTCACTCTCCTAGTGACAAGTTGATGAAACGATACACCCAAACGTTTTGGGCGCTTATCTCAAACCTTTTATATTTCAACATCACTCATGTTAAGAGGGATTTAAAGTCAATGTCTGATCAGTTAAATGTCTTTGCAGCTTCTCCTAATCAACAACTTTTTCCTCACAGACCTGATTGTACTTTTCGACCTCTATATTGTCTGCATATCCTTAACAATATAAAATCTTGGCAGGTTTTCCCTAACAGTGAGAGCATTTGTGATTTCATTCAAAATGAACCTCTTAAGCCTAAGGAATTATATCCATAGAAGACAATAGGATTCCTAAGGGTGTGACTCCTCTAGAGAGTTCGTTTTCATTTAGTGATGTAGGCAATAAGGAGAAACAAAAATAAGCGAAGTCAAGAAGGAAGGTGGGTGAAACCATCTCCTTGAACATTGGGGCACCCGAATCTTCAAAAAATGTCAAAATAGGTGCCAAATGTTCTGATAAAGAAGAAATGAAGTTTTCCAAGATATTTGGTGGATTTCAAGATGTTTTTGATTGGTCTTATGAGGATCTTCATGGTTTTGATCCTAGTCTTATACAACATTCTATCCCCGTCAAGGAAGGCATGAAACCAGTTAGGCAGAAACAAAGACCTATTAACTCTGCATTTAAAGCAACTTTTCAGAGGAGGTTGGAAAATTTATTAAGGGATGGGATCATCTTTCCGGTCAAGTATCCTGAATGGGTTTCCAATTGGGGACATGTTCCGAAGGCCACTGATCATATTAGAACCTGCATTAATTTTCTCACAGTAATTCAGGCTATTATGAAAAATCATTTCCCTCCTCGTAACATGGAAATGTTTCTGCGGCAGGTTGTAAGGTCACAGATGAGACCCTTACTTGACAGTTTTTTGGGTTATAGTCAAATCAAGGAAAAAGGGGCAGACGCTCACAAAACCACTTTTATCACTAATTGGGATACCATGACTTATAAATGCATGCTTTATGGCTTACCTAATGCAAGTACCGCTTTTAAAAGACCTATACAAACAACTCTTGGTGAACTAATTAGTATCCATATCTGTATTGATGACCTAATTGTATACGTTAAAGGGCTGATAATTTCCTTAGAGTTCCAAGTGTTATTTCTGGATCCATTCAAAATTTATTTTGTCCTGGATACTAACTCTTACATTCTAAAGGATTTACAGGAGCAATTGTTTTCCTATAGCACTAACGATTCTCACTTGAAACATTACGTGGGACAAACGTGAAAAGTTCTAACGCTGTTTGGATTTTCTGTATACTAGTAATCTAGATCTTCTTTCAATTTTTCACTATTTTCTTTTCTGATTTACAATAGTTTGACTTATGCTTTCTGTTTTAAAACATTTCCTATTGCTTTTACATTTCTGTCATTTTATCACTGTTGTTTTAATTTTTGCAATTTTATTTCTGTCATGATTTTGTTGCTTATGATATTTTAGTTAACTTCGTCAAAATAAAATGTTGGATTAGTTCTGCCATAGTGACACTCCCGCAAGATATTGTTGGTCAATAGAAATCAAGATGACACAGTTGTCATGATGTTTGCCTCAAAAAGCACACTTGAAATTGTTATCTGCTTCCATTGTTGTCTAAAAATATTCTTTGGGATATATCCTACTTCTGCTTTCCTTTTCTTCATCCAATTGAGAATTTAATAGATCAAGTCCATAAATTTTCTCCTTGAAGTTAAGTGTCAATACCAGTTCAGTGGTAAAACCCCTCATACTTAACACTTTTCAAGATTTATTCCCAAATTGCCGGTCATTTTTCCATTAAATCCGCTCACTCCCCCTTGCTGCATAATCTTCCTAGTTATATCTTCATGACCTGCGGAACCATGAGTTCTGAGTTCTAATATGTTGAAAACAAATTTCCCTGTGGATTCTCCAGTTTGTTGACGATTAAAATCACAACGAGTATTTTGCCTGCAAATTATTGCTAAAGACTATTATTATAAGCTAACAAAATATATAATACTAGTAGGTGTGACCCCCTTGTAGATTGGGAGATCAGATCTGGTTCTTATTTCATGTTTATGTTGTTGTTCGACACTACTTACAAGGTTCTACATGATTGATCAAATATTGGTTTTATTGGTAATGGATAAGGCCTATTATGTATTGGTTCTAATTGCGACAAATGAATGATGGATCAGGCATGTTATGTGTTGTTTCTGTAAGCTCTAATTTCATGTTATGATGGCCTATGATTATCCATTGTTACCCTTACTATTTGTTCATGGATTCATTACTGTGACACCTGCACGAGAGACGTGTTAGTAACAACACATAAGAGAAGTTGAAAAGAGATAAAAATCAATATAAACAAAATACAAAAGGAAGAAACTATACTATACTAATATGCTACACTATATGCATTTGAATTAAAAGGATAGTTGTTAGTCCTAGCTAACGGGTTTAGTGGCTATATGATTTATTGAGTTATATGGAAACACATGTAATAATAGTTATAGTATGGTTGTTAGTGGTTCTTGTGACATACGATGGTGCTTTTGGCAAATAGTGGATGTTGGTTTTGATAAATGGTTTAATTGAATGAATTAATGGAATAGTGGGTTGGCATGTACTAAGGAATTGAATGACTCGAGGATGGAGGCGATGTGCATTTACTACATGTCACTCCATACCCCTCCCATTGGTCGTCACCCTAGCTTGGATATTGTTCAATTGTGTTCATTGTGGTTAAGCTATGATTTTAAAGTAGAGGAAGAACTGCTTGGCCAAGCTAGCATTTTTAAGGGTTTCTTGGTTACAAGTGTATCTTTTCGCCATCCATGAACCCGCTCTGGTTATGAACTAGATATTGGCTCAGTGATGTATGGGTCTGTTCTTTTCTTAATACTGGAAACTGTGTAAAATTGTGATATTTTTCTGGCATGAATGTTTGGTGTGGTTTTCATTGCAATAATGTTTGAAGTCACAGTTTCATTGATCATTCTAAGTATTAGAAGCCATGAAGGCTCTATGTCATCCTTATTGGTCTTGGTTGAAGGGTTTCATTCAGTCTAGATTGGCTGGCTCTCTCCATGCATTCTTATCACCATACCCAGTCATTTTGTTGGTATGGGGTTGTTGGGTTTGAAAACCCTTGTGTCACTGCGTATTGTTTCACTTGGGTATGCGTTCATTCATGTTACTAATGTTTGTGCAATGGGTTATGATGGTTGTTATGCCAAAGGCCTTGCTTAAGGTTGATTTCTATTTCTCATCTTTGTTTATCTCACCATTCTTCGTTTGATTGGGAAAACCACAAGGGTTATACCCTACGTGTTCTAAGTGTTGTTACAGTACCAAAATGAAGCCTTTGATCCTCTGTTAATAGTCTCTCCTATCTCGTGAACTATCACACTATCTGCAAATTTATTGGTGGTATACCTTGTGTGTACACCGTTGGTCTTGGAGGTTCTCACCTGATGTTGGGGGTCAACTCCAGTCTCCCTGTGTTGGTCCATAGAGAGAACCCTTGATTTCTCAAACCCAATTTTTTATAGAGGGAACTGTTATGTCTTGTCGGGTATATTGTTGATTGTTATGATTTGGTGGTGTATTGTTGATGGTGTTTGATTACTGGCTCGTCTTTGTTGATTATGATGACAGTGGTGTTGGTTTGGGTATTTAGTCACTGCATTGGTTATTATGACAATCGAATTGATAAGCTCAGCATGCTTAATTGGTTGATTGTAGAAATGGGATTGAATACACAGTCGTTGTCTCTTACATTGTAATTATTGAATTTTTAACCCAACATCAGTTTATAATTGATTAAGTCACAACATGCTTCGTGAGTGATGCATTGGTATGTGTGGGCTTCCTACAACATGTTATGTCGAGTTGATGGTTGTTGTGACTGTGTGTTTTAAATTCCCAAATGGGAGTATTTCAATTGTAATAGTTATGGTGTGGTCATCCACTTTGTATGTTATGGATATTGTTTGATTGCGCCACCAGAGATGGGCATGGGTTTTATAACAACATGGTTTTGTTGCAGTATGATTGAATTGAGAAATGGATTTAGGCATATTGTCGTTGTTTCCTTGTATTGGATTGATAGCTCAGCATCATTTGATGTTTAGATCTAGAGTAAATAGACATTTACAGTCGCAGTAACGCTCTTGTGTTTTGTTGACTGGTCTATGTATCATAAAGAATCATATAAGTCGAAGTAGTGATTGTTGTGCATTTAAATAGAAAGTTAAGGTTGTTACAATTTGTTATATGGATGATTGTTGTTGACTTTCCACTGTGTATAGTTGATATCAGAGATGAGCACAGATTCTGTGACAGTGTGGTCCCATTACAACTTAATTGTTAAACAGAATTGAGGAATAAAAGAGGGCACGATTGTTGTGTCTGGTTTGATGAATGAAATAATTCATGGATAGTGGTTGATGTTTTAGTGTTGAAAAGAGTGGAATTAAGTTACTGTTTATTCATTTGAGAATTGTTTTAAAACATTAAATAGATAAATGAGAAGAAACAGAACTCTTCTTGAGGTTGTTCTGGAATACATATTTTCTTGTTTTGATGACATTGTGTTAAATATTTGATTACGAACAGTGAGAAAGTTAATGCACAGAATTGATTGAATTATACACAGTAGTTGTTCATTTGATCGCAATGATTGTTTGGTTGGTGTTGGATCTTTTACGTTTGATATAGAATGATTTTATGGATTACTTAATTAATTTATGAACAGTATATGCTCTCTTTCCCTACCATTATTTTTCTTTTCTCTAATTATAACCCCCTCACCTTCCCACATTCATTTTTCACTCCTTGTTCTTAAGATTTAATTATAGCTAAGAGAATTATGTATTGAAATAGTATGAAATCCCATCTTCTTGGTTGGAACACAATGATATATTCTTTGGTTTACATTATAGTTGATTGTTTTTTGTCTTTGAGAAGTAACCATGATTTGTTTCCCCCTCATTTTAACGTTTTTTCGCTCAATACAACCCCTCACATATCCTAGAACCTTTGTTCACCCCGTGCTCATTGAAAATAGTTAAGCAATTTGTTTGGATTGGATTGCATGAGCCTGATATGTCGCTGAGCCAAAATTTATTTCATATTTTTAAGGAGTTGTCATGTATGGTTTTTAAAATAATTATTTGCTAATCAATCATGCATGCAGGAATGAGTTTTTTCAACCGAGGTAGTCATGGCAGAGGTAACTTAGGAAGAGGTAATTGGAACAGGGGCCCTAGAAGGCCTAGATTCTCCAATCACTTTGATGTTGACTCACAAGAGTTAGGTCAGTTATTTCAGGCTGGATTTTTCAATTGGATTGGGTAAGGAGTGGTCCAACCTAGGCATGAAAGGCCTCCCTTCCAATCTCCACAATCCCTTGGTATTCTCATTCCCCCTCGTGTCTGTTTACAACCTGAGGTTCCCAAAAACGATGGATGGCAAGAGATTCTCCACTCATTAGTCTCCCAACATCATCGTCAGAACAATTTGTCCTTACCTGCTCCCCCGCCTATCAATTAGATTGTCCAAGATTCACCTGTCCACTCACGAGTTCAATCCCCTCATGCTAGAAAAAGGTTAAAATCCGAGACCCAGCATGCCCTGACAAAGGAAAAGCTATTGTTTCCCCTTCCTCCCCCTCCAATGGCTCTGATAAATCCATGTCTTCCCAGATGCATTTGAGGGACAATTGTTCTCATGTTATCAATGAGATTATTCCTAAAGGCTCAGCACAGCCAAAGGCGAATTCATAGAAATCAAAGGGTGACAGTAGCAACCAAGGAAAGATTGCATCTCAGAGTGGAAAATATGGTTTTTGAGTTTTATTTTATTTATTGTTGATGACAATTGAATTCATAAGTTTTGGACATGTTTTATTTGGATATATGAGTAATATATTTTTGAAAATAATTTCAAATATCAATGAGATAAATTCTCAAATATGAATGTCATGATGGGAGTCACAAAGAGGGGTGTTTTTCTTAATTAACTAGTTATGTTATGATGATTAAGAGATAAAGGGAGTCACAAGGGGTCCCACCTACTAGTTATTATTTATTTAAAAGCCTTATTATGATTTATTACTTTTCCCCCTAACTAAAAATTTGGTTGAGTTTTTAGTTAACTTAACTACTGAAGTAGTTCAACTACTTCAACCAATTCTAATGTGCTTAAAGGAAAAAGGAAAGGGAGGAACAGAAGGGGATAGAACGAGAAGCATACTAAGGTTTGGTATTTGAGTTTGTTGAGATAGTTCAATTTTCATTCATTCCTTAATGATCACAATCCTAATTATTTTTTATGATAGCATGGTCTTATTGTAGGCAGCTAGATTCAGGGTTGAATTACATCATTCAGACACTTTTTTTCCATAGGTGTTGATCTATATTTGGTACTATGTGTAGACTTTTCTGTTTGTGAATTAGTTTTCATGACTGACAAAGGATATTGTGCAGAGTTGGGTGAGCAGCAATCTGTGGCAAGTTGATCCATCTTTTAGAGTTCAGTTTTTTATTTTTTGTCAGAGGTCCTTTTGTACGTTTCATCGGGGACGTCTAAGTTTGACTTTGGTCCAAAACTTCTTCACGAAATTTTGTAAAGAGAATGACTATTTGATGAATTGGAATTAAATAAAGGATTTCTTTATGTCTCATCTGTATTGGTTATTGTCTTGGTGTATTTACTTATGTCTCTACATTTATTTCAGCAACTGTTATATTCATAAAATCATATAAATACTGAATTTTCCAGCAAGCTTTTATTTATAAAAGGATTAGCCTAAGCACTTGTAATCATTACTTGTGAGTTAGGATATTATATTGATGGCTATAAACATAGGGTGACATTCCCGTCTATTTTGATTTAGACAAGAAGAATCTAAAAATTCTTGAGTAGGATCATTTCATATCTTTTCCTCAATAGGGTGGTGGTTCCTGGCCGAAATCTAGTAGTCTAGAGAGTGGTGGAGGCGCTAATACTGGGCCACCCTCCACCTCTAAGACTAAGACTTTCACTGCCTCACCTGAGTCTGTTACAGAGAAATCCCCCTGCGGACAAGTGGATTCTCTCTTAGGATGTAGACTCCTAAGACCAAGACAGAAAGGGTGCTAACATTGGTCACTGGCATCCTTTTAAACCTAGATAAACTAATGTATAGATAAGAGGAAGAAAGGTGTACCTTTTTAATGATTTTCATCCTCACATAGTCTGAGTTGAGATTTGATCCCCAAGCTCCTCGATAATTCCTGGAAAAAAAACAAAGACATAACAAGCTTCATATTCTACTAAGATTAGTTTGAAACTAGATATATCTAATAGAGGCAAGTTCATGTGTAATAAACACAACCTTGAAAGAAACAGACCAATAACATATGTATATTAATGAAAAAAAAGAAAATTTCATACAACCATGATGTAGATGTAGCAGCTTCACCAAGCTCTCTTTGTCCAGACCCTTGCTCAAAAGTTCCATGATCAAAATGAATATGTGTTACTGGTAATTCTCCCTTATGAGATCATAAGTTTGATGCCTCTAATCTTCCATATGATTTTACCATGAGAAGGCCTCCTTATATAATCTTGGAGAGACCCAACCACCTTAGATATTCTTTGGATAGTGGGCCAAGGAGGCCACCTAGGGGAACACCCACCTAGGGCGCACAAGTCAATCACCTAGGTGCAACACTTCTTCACCTTTTGATGATGAATTAAATATATGTAAAATAAATGGTTCCCTTGGTATATAAGGTTAACCGAGACTAAAATAAAGAATTCTTACCTTTTCTTCTAAAGTTATGTGTCTTGGTTGTTTTATTTTTTGAGTTTGCATTTTACATTCACATCAATTTCGTTTTTAGGGTTTATGAAGAATAACTAGTGTGCCTTCCTTCATGGTTGCTTCTTGGTGACTCTGTTTTCCATGCTTCCACCTCTGAGAGAAATATTATCTCATTATCTAGCCACTCTCTTAGGGAACAAATCATTTCCTTCGAGTTTTCTGAGGCAGAAGGGAGGGCGCACCAACTAGGGTTTGCGCCCTTGCTGGTTTCTTCTTTGTGGGAATGAAGTGAGTGCACCCTCTTCCATGGCTGCACTAGGATTCTCCCACTAATACCCAGAGATCACTCTGAGATCCAAAAAACCTCTTGGCCACTCTCGGATCACCCCGGTCTGGATTCCCATTTTCTTGGTCACCCAAACTAATGGTGCCCCCTTGTTCATATTTGTGCCCCTAAGGAGAGTTTTTGGTCAGAAGCCGAGTTATGTCTTGCGTGGTCACATTCTCCTATATATCACCTTCTTGGGTAGATCAATTGGTATCAAAGCCTCAATATCTATGGAAAATATTTTGATCTTGAAGATTGAGCCAAATTTGTTTTGGGGGTTTTCATGAAATAATCCAGAGTTTTCCCATTCTAGGGTTTCCATTTTATGCAAGAAGATCCACGAATCTCATAAGCCCCAAGGGCTCCCACATATCCATTTCCACAGAGAGGAGCTCCACAGATATAAAACAATACAGATCTCTCCCTCTAGACCAGCTCAAGCTTTGTTGCCTCAGGGTTTTGAGTCCTATGTTCTCAAAATAGAGTCCTTTGTTCAACATTGCAACCTAGGGGCGCCTTTTCTCTTCAGTCGGCCTCACAATGCCTCCACGAAAAGATCCTTTGGAAGTCGACTCATATTCCAACACATCAAATCTCCTCCAATATCTTGCCTCCATCCTCAATGAGCTACTCAGAATGCAACAACAAAACAATCTAGATCTATTATGGTTGGACACTCGAATCCAACTACTCACGTTTGTTGGGAAAACAAATGTTGAAATGGTGGATTCTTGGATCCATAGCCTATCCACCTATTCCAATACATGTCCAAGCCTTACCGAGGAAGGAAAACTCGAGATTTTCGCCTTGCAATTAGAAGGACTGGCACAAACTTGGTGGGATACAGAGCAAGAGAATACCACATTTGTGATAGAGACTAGGGATGCTCCACAATCCTCTACTTTGTAACCCATCAAAACCTGGGCTTGACTTTTTGAATCTTTGATAAATAGCTTCTATCCACCTAGGCATGTGCAATCCTTATGGATCAAATGGCACCAACTTCAAAAACTCCCTTCATAAGGAGTGCTAGGCTACATAGACTTATTCTGCAAGATGTACCTCTTACTTCTGCCTCAGAAACCTCGAAGGAAATTATTTTCTCCCTAAGAGAGTGGCTAGATAATGAGATAATCTTTCTCTCATAGGTGGAAGCATGGAAAACGAAGTCACCAGGAGGCAGCCATGAAGGAAGCACACTGGTTATTCTTCAGAAACCCTAAAAATGAAGTTGTCATGAATGTAAAATGAAAACTCATAAAAGAAAATAACCAAGACACATAGCTTTAGAAGAAAAGGTAATAATTCTTTATTTTAGTCTCGATTCACCTTATATACCAAGGGAACCATTTATTTTACATATATTTAATTCATAATCAAAAGGTGAAGAAATGTTGAACCTAGGTGATTGACTTGTGCACCCTAGGCGGGCGTTCCCCTAGGTGGCCTCCTTGGCCTAGATAGGTTGAGTATATTTCTCCATAAGTTGTGGATCCTCCCTAAGATGTAAGCTTGACCTCAGATTCGAATCCAACTGATTTCCAAGATAAGGGGGATTTTTCCCTGATTCTCCTCAACAGCCCAAAATTTTCTCAAACATGCCAGCGCTCCCCCAAAACGGTGCACAGAGCATTGCAACGCTCATCCAAATAAGTCTAGGGAGCGTTGGCACTCCCTGATAATGGGTATGGGAGAGCTGCCCAAAATTCCTTCAGAAAATCCTAGCGCTCCCCCAGAAGGGTGCACATGGTGCTACAACGCTCCCCCAAAGGAGGGTAGGGAGCGTTGGCACTCCCTGACAGTGCGTAGGGGAGCGTTGCCCTCCAAAATTAATTTTTAAGTAGTTTTCATCATGGAAAAAGCTTTGTACTCCTCATCATATGATTTATCCTTCTTAAACCAGTCTTTGAAGGTGTCTTAAGTGTCCCTGTGATGTCGTTAGAGACACGACATAGGCAATATGACAGTATGATGTTTGCGACACTTGTGACACTTGAAACACTATTGAAGTGAGTAATTTTGATGTGCAAGAGATTTCCCCCCAAAGTGTGAAGTTAGAATATGGAAACTGATGACTGAAGTACTTTGTATAATTTTTCAAACAAGGGTATGGAGTCAGAGAACCTGGCAGAAGCTACACACGACCATCAAACAAATATTATGATATGTTTCAAACCCAAAGCAGGCATACCTATGCTTGGGTGATAAAGACTTGCAAGGTATGGCCGCCAGAAAATACATTATGGATCCATAATTGTATTAACAAAAAGGTATAGTCACCCAAGATACAGTGTGGATCTATACTTCCATCATATGAACTG
>WSFP011425019.1:0-22421 GCA_009831015.1 Picea engelmannii | reverse complement strand
AGAAGATCAAGTAGCCTTGAAATTCCGGTAACCATTTTCCAAATCCTATATAAGCTTATTCATTTGAGGAAATCATGATTGTGGAAATTGTATTAGTATTTAGAAATGAGCCTATGAAAACAGATGTTGCATGGATTAGAAAAGAAAATGAATTTTAAACAATCCTGTAGTAGTTGACTATGAAAATCAAATAGAACAGGAACTTCCTACAACCAGGTTGTGGAGAGTGAGGTTTGTGGACTTAGGAGAGTAGTTGGTAGCATAAATATCCTACTGGCTAAAGTAGTAGCAGTGGAAGAAGTTACTACAGCTAGTGGAGTTGTAGCAAAGAACAAGTGATGTTCTTGATTGTGGCAAAGAACCTTGATAAGTCCAGCTGAGGTTGGCATGAAGAGAACAAGTGAAAGTTCTCGATAAGTGACAAGTAAGTGCAGCAGCCAGAGAGAAAGGAGTGCTCAAGGAGGTTCAAGAGTGAACCATTGAGGGCCAAGCTAACGAGAGGATTAGTGAAATATTGGCTTGACTGTAGCTCACTGTGAACAAGGTAGAGTTCACAAAGGAGAAGAGAATATGACTACTTATGGTCATTGCGAGGATTCAATTGAAAACCACAACACAAGGGAAGAATATGTCAAGATAAAGGACATAAAGGGGAAGATGAGTGATAAAGAATATGACAGGGAGATGGATGAGATAAGGTTACATCTTAGCCTATTGATGGAGTTGCTATAGAAGAATGAAGAAGATCAGAAATGTGGATGGGTAATGAAGAAGATGGCTAGATGGCCTATTAAGAAGTTGATTGCAAGAAGACATATGCACATGTTGAAAGTTTGTTTAAATAAAGTAGAGAAACTCAAGGAAATTGAGTATGAACATGAGTCTTTGGATAATGAAGAAGAAACTCACATTTGTGAGCCTGAACAAGGGTCAATCCTAGGTGAGGATGATGATGCCGATGAGAGACTTCTTGAGAGTCTCATGAAGTGCTTGGAAAGTTCAGATCATCATGAGGATCCGATAACAAAAATAGTAAGGAAGGATACAGAGCCTTATGTTTTTAAAGATGATAATTTGTGTATGCATGCAGGTTATATAGGATATGAAGATGATAAGTCATTAAGAACTGCCATAAAGAAAGACGATGAATATGTTGTGGAATGTTCAAAGAAGCACACGGAAAAGATGTGTGAATTATCAAAGGAAATAGAGAGGTTCCTGATTTTGAAAACTAATGGTGCATTGGAGAATGTCTTTACAGGTTTTGAAGATGGGGGAGTTGACAAAGAAGTTTAAACAGGAAAGGAGGCAGATCAACAAAATCATAGACAAGAAGAAGATGTAAGCAAACAACTTTTTGAAGATAGAAGTGAACAATCTTTTCCAAAGCAATGGGAAGAAGGGAGAAGGAAACTAAGTTCCTTAGAAATTTATAAAGAAGGAAGTGGGAGAGTTTTTATAACTCTAACACAAAGCATTGTTATGACACTAGAAATTTGGAGCAGAAGATCTATAAGCAGACTGAATGTAGATGAAATGCAAGGGACGAAAGTTAAGGAGAAAGGATACGAGGAGACTTCAAAATTGAAACAATATTCTATGGATCATGAAGATGTGAATAAAGCATTAAATTGGCATACAGATAAAGAACACAAAGTCTTACAAGACTATGGTGATGCAAGTATGGAACTTGTTGTCATAAAATTCTGGAAAATGATTATAATAGTGAATTCACGGTAACCAAGAAACAGGTCACTAATTTGGCACATAAATTAGAGATTCATGGAATTGACAAACAACAAGAAAACATGTGGGATTTTTTATACATGGAAACAATCTATGCATCTGATGAAATTTTGAAACAAAGTGTTGGCAAGTTAGCAAATTGGAAAGGGCCATTATGTGCTTTGAAAATTGGTGATGGATGGTATGGAAGAAGAGTTTCTATGATTTTCTCACATCAAGACTTAGCTGGTGTAATGTCAGCTATGCAGGGACATGGATATGTTTTGATGAGCAAGGAGTATCCTCAAGGATATGAGGACAATGAAGGTTATGATGAAGAATAAAATATGAACCATGAATATGGTAAAGAAATGGAAGAAACTAAACAAACTTTGTGTGCAAGAATAAAGAGAAGTGTGTACTAGCAAAGGACAAATTTATACATTGAAGTTGACAATGGGATGAAGCAAGGAAGTGGCAACAAAGTGAAACTGATTGGAAATGATTATGCAGATGAGTTAATAAGGAAACAAAAAAGAGTATGGGATCCTGGCAATCTACAGACAGTGATGAGACAACATGACAACAAAGAAAATGTGCAGCAGCAACATCGATTATGGGATCCTGGAGGATTTTTTCATTGGAAGCACATGACCAGGAGGTCATGAAATTTTCCAACCTTGGGAGTTTGATGGAGGGGCATATTCCCTCCTAAGATATTTTGTATTAATGATCAAGCCTAGGGTATTGATACCTGCCAACGAGTGGGTTCTTTGTAAAATTATTGTGAAATTTCCTTAGTTTCATGAAACTTCCAGAAGAATTTAGGTCAGTGATGCGTCATGTAATGAATCTGCATGTGGTGGCAGAGTTCGAGAGAGTCTAGAAGATCTCATTAGTGAGTTATTAATAGGTTAGAATTGAATTATATATTTAGAAACAGTTACAAATATTTTAGGAAACTATTAATGTGTTGGCAAGGTAACATGCCAAGTATATATGTAAGCCTGCTAGGCGTAATTAAAGTAGAGTAGTGTGTGAGATAGGAAGGCCAAGAGGAAAGCACACCCATCTTGGGTTGAGTAGGCCGTCGATTTTATGTAATCATTTATGATTGAATGAAATTTATGTGTGCTTTAAATCTGGAAAATAATGCAGGTGTACATCCTATATGAGAGGAAGGGCACACACTGTTTAATCGATTCTGGTGAAAGAGAAATGTTGCATTCTCAATAAATTCAGATCGAGAATAAACATTGAAGCACCCGCAAAGTTATCAGTCGAATGTCATTAAGAGAGGCGCACATCTTCTAGCAAGAGGCCATTTTGATGATTTGTTCTTGTGTAGAGATGAATGTTGATAAATAATTTACATTGGTGCTTGTATTGACGATAATTTATTTGTGTATGTTCTTGAGGTGGAATCATTGGAGAAGGAATGTGATTTGGATGAATTATTAGTGTGACTGCTAGTCAAGCATTGGTGAATGCGGAGATCGGAATGTTGGCTCCATTTGTGAATTAGATCACTAAAAGGATGAGGTTCTCTAGGAGGAATCATTGGATCAGTGCCACGAGAGTAATGGTAAGCACGCCCTATCTGTGATCAACTTGTGTTAATCTCAAGCGTAGAGTATTAAGTTTGTGGATGAGTTTTTTTATGCATCCAAGTGGAATATTTGTGGAGTGACTGGTTTGGTTATGTACCAGTATCGGGTGAACCAGAACAGAGGTGATTATCAATTGATTTATGGATAGGAAGATGAGTGATTGTTTTCTTAAGTTAAAGACCCTGCATCCATGGAAACGATGAGACAATGTCTGAATTGGTGAAGGAAAATTGTTTTGTAATAAAATGTTATCTTAGCAATGTCAAGTGAATCGTGATTGCCTCTTGGAGCATTGTGATAATTTGATGAGATCGTGGACTTAGTTGGGATAGGAGAAATGCGTCCAGAATGGTGGAGATTCATTCCGTCTTGAATGAGCAAAGTACATTTTTCTGTATTTGCAAAACAAAGCATTAGTGAATGAGAAGTCAAGTTGCAAATCCAAGGGGCCCTTATAAGTTGATTGTCATTAAGAGAGGCAAACATCTTCCATCAAGGGGCCCTTATAATGATTCGTTCTTGTGTAGAGATGAACGTTGATAAATAATTTACATCGGTGCTTGGATTGAAGACAATTTATTTGTGTATGTTCTTGAGGTGGAATCATTGGAGAAGGAATGGGACTTGGATGAATTATTAGTGTGTTTGCTAGTCAAGCATTGGTGAATGCAGAGATCGAAATGTTGGCTCCAGTTGTGAATTAGATCACTAAAAGGATGAGGTGATTCAGGAGGAATTAGAGTAATGGTAAGCACGCCATATCTATGATCAATTTGTGTTAATATCAAGCATAGAGTATTAAGTCTATAGATGAGTGTTTTGATGCATCCAAGTGGAATATTTGTGGAGTGATTGGTTTGTTTATGTACCAATATTGGGTGAACCAAAACAAAGGTGACTATCAATTGATTTATGGAGAGAAGGATGAGTGATTTCTTGCTTAAGTTAAAGACCCTGCAGCCATGGAAACGATGAGACGTTGTCTGAATTGGTTAAGGAAAATCGTTTTGTATTAAAACATTATCTTAGTGAGGTCAAGTGAATCATGATTGCCTCTTGGAGCATTGTGATACTTTGATGAGATCATGAACTTAGTTTGAATAAGAGAAATGCATTCTTAGTTTGAAGAAGAGAAATGCATCCAGAATGGTGGAGATTCATTTAGTCTTGAATGAGCAAAGTAAAAAAATTTGTATTTGCAAAACAAAGCATTAGTGAATGAGAAGTCAAGTTGCATGTCAAACAAACTCCTGAAGAATCGTTGGAGCAAAGACCGGATTGTTAACAAAGATTCGACACCATTACGGGAAGATCCAGTAGCCTTGAAATTCTGGTAACCATTTGTTACATCCTATACAAGATTGTTCATTTGAGGAAATATTAATTGTGGAAATTGTATGAGTATTTAGAAATGAGCCTATGAACATAGTTTTTGCGTGGATTAGAAATGAAAATGAATTTTAAACAATCCTATAGTAATTGATTATGAAAATCAAATAGAACCGAAACTTCCTGCTACCAGGTTATGGAGAGTGAGGTTTTTCGATTGAGGAGAGTAGCTGGTAGTATAAATACCCTACTAGTTATTTAGTCTGCATCGCTGGATATCTCTTTCAGGGGCCCAGTTGTACTCCTCAAGTATTTGGGGGATCTACATATCCATCTATGAAATCAAGTGATTCTTTTCAAGACAAGGACAATGGAATAGGCATGTGTACATGCATAGTATCTGGAAGTCATAGGCCACAAGAATGGGCAACGAAGCGGATCCAAGCAGAAAGAGTGTCATGAAGCTTCCAAGGAGGGGACGAAGAACTGGAAAGGGGAAAAGGATAAGAAGATGACCATTGCAACATTGATGGTCACATCGAGGAAAAGAATAAGGATCCCAACAACCATTATAACCATTGCAATATTGATGGTCACATCGAGGAAAATTGCTAGAAACTACATCCAAATTTTAACCTAAAGAACGACATGAATCAACTTGGAGAGCCATTTCAGCGACTGGTTCCAATTTGGAAATTTGGGTCCAAAAAAAGGTCTAAAATATTCATGAGCCATTTCAAGGAATGAAACGACATTTTTTTATGGTCCAACCCTTACTGTGGAGCAAACAACTATATTCTACACATTGATACCTTTCCATCGGTGCAAGAATCGCCTCAATTAGAGTTCGTATGCAAAATTTATGCCTCCCACAAGTTGACTTACTGTATTGATCACCATGGTGCATGTGGATGCCACGTCATCCCCTGCTACTTAAATGTGTGGGGATAGCCACGTAGTCGATTTTCTAGAACATTCTAGAAGGTCCAAACATGATCACTAATTAAGGGTTGAAAAAGTCAAGACCCTGACCCTATAAGACTATCGGGATATGTTAAATACCGAGCCGCTAGGACGAGAAGGGGTTGCATTCTTTAGCATTGTATTTTGTTCCATAGTTGAGTAGAGCACCTAGGAGTGGTATTGTGAGAGAAAAACATAGGAGGAGAGATTCTATAGCAACCACACAGGCCACGGTGTCAAAGGCAACTCCACAAAGAGTGCCTCTTTCTTTGTACTTGCAACTGAAGAAAATAGAGCAGAGCAACCTCACCTTCTACCTGTGTTTTCTCCTATATTGGGTTTCCTAGGTCACATCTTGTGTTTATTCATGGATGGTGTGTGAGTATTTATTTTTATTCTCTATTTTTTGCATTTAAGCTATTTCATAAATTTTAAGCAGAAAGCCAGCAGTTAAGGAATCTAATATATAAAGGAAATTACCTTTACAGTAAAGATTTCAGTATTTTATTAGATATGTTGTGACGAACTGTCTAGTGGAATATCCATGATAGTTTACAGATCAGGTTTCTTATCAAATTCTATAATAGATCCAATCCAACTATAGTTTTGTGCAATTACAAGTTGAAAATAATTGTAACATGTGAGATTTTAAATGACCATGTTTGCTACACTGTGAAATTCATTGTGTGATAGTAGATCACTCTTTAAATTGATGACAATTTCCTCAACTTGACATTTGTTGCACTTAGTTATCTCATTTTCATTGGACTTGTGAGGTGATCAAGATGGAGAGAAATATTGCTACTTGAATGGATTTAAAGCTTCAAATCAACTATAAAATTGGGAAGATATTATATGTAGATGCAAGAAAGGATTTTTTGGATCTTCCCTTTCGCTTTCTTACCCTACCAACTAGCTCAATTATCAAATTTATTTCAAGATATGGTCAACCTAAAAACGTGTCTTGTATCATGAGTCTTTGACTAGGGTAGAGAAGTTCTAGATTGTTTTCTTTATGAATGTTGATAAAACACATTTTTTGGAGCCAAAAATTATATCTTACATTCATCTAACAACCTTAGAATAGAGTCTTTTCGTGATCCCATTCTCTATTATGTTTGAAATTCAATTAATGCTTGTTCCAATTCATATAATTCTATCTATTATAATCGTAGCCATACTTATACGGGTATCCACAATATTTTTACTTAGAATGGTGGCCTGTGTAGCGAATCTAGAAGATATTAAATGTAGATGCAAAACCTCCCATGATGATACTAATAAAATTCGAAGCATGAGGAATATTACTACTAATATCACGAGAAAAGTGGAAGTAGTTGGGGAGGTTATGTGTAGGAGGTGATACCTTCATAATCATATATTGAAGATCTATCCCTCCTCAATTATCACCAACTTTAACTTGCTCAATAAGATCAATGTCAAAGATATAATGAGGTAAGGAGTTATTGTAATCATTTAAAAATGGTTTGTGTTCATAAATGATGGTCTTGAATTTCTTTAACATTTAGCTATTTTTTCAGTGAATTGATGGATGAATTTTGCTCAATGTCAAAGATATAATGAGGTAAGGAGTTATTTTAATCTTTTAAAAATGGTTTGTGTTCATAAATGATGTTTTTCAATTTATTTAACATTTGGCTATTTTTTTTAGTGAATTGATGAATGGATTTTGATGCATATTAATTTTAAAATTTTGTATTTCAAAAATAACTTCCTTAATTCTTGTTTTTTAAGAAGTAATTTGAATTAGAACTATTAAATTATCATAATGGAAATATTTTTTTAGAAGCAACTTGAATTAGAAATAGTGAACTACTTTAACATACATATTTACTAGAATGTTGTAGTTGATTATTTTGGTAAGTTATTGCTAATAGCACTTAATAATTCTAAGTGTAATACTCTTAGGTCGAACCCCAACTGTAAATATAAATGTGAATGTACATATCTATATAAGCTAATGAGTTGTTTATATTAAGTCTTGGAATTAGTTTGGTGTGCACATTCCATAGTATAGCGTGCACATGTGCTACGCACTAAAAGAAGAAGTGCACACATCCTAGGATACCTCACACAACAACTTGAGTGAGCGATCTTGAGGCCATAGAGCCTTTGTGTATATGTTCATGTTTTTTAGGCTGGTGAGCCTGGATACAAAAAGGACAGTATGTTTGTATTATAAATGTAAATCACATGCAAATATTAATGAAAAACACATCACTATCGCAGACCAACCATGTAAAAGAGTATGGGGGGCTAAACTCCACTAGATGGGGAAAGGGGGATAAAAGTTAAGGATAAGGGGCTAAGCTAGGGAGCTTAAGCCAAACATAATATTATATTGATATTCCTTAAAGTATAAAGCATGGATAATTATTTTATCCTAAGTTCTAAGGATGGGGACAAGTGGGCCAAGGTAGTTCTCAACATGACAAGTGTCAAGTTGAGAACATGCATACATATAGTTTGGACTTAGTTCATTTTCCATCATTCACTCACTCATTTAGTTGTCCTTCATACCTTCCCGTTACTGTCACTATACCTATACCTGTACCTGGTTATCTTAGGAGTTGGACTGAAGAAGCAAGTTGTCAGGCCTGTGGGGATATTGAAGAGGCGGGTTGTCAGGCCCGTGAGCAATTCTCTCTAGGTGAGAGAATTCTTAGGAATTGATTTTTTGAAGGTGCCAAACTACGGTTACAAAGCTCTGAAACTTCCTATCCGGCTTATTGTTGAAGCCCGAGAAAGGAAGTGGGGCAGCCGAGGGACTTTTGAGCAGAGAAGGGGCACACTTCCCAGGGTGGGACATATATGTGGGAAATAAGAGACTGTAGGTTGTTAGTTCAAGTTGACACCTGTGATTGAGTTTTCCTATTGTTTGAGATACATCAGCCTAGCTAGGAATTCCTTTACCCGGGTGGAGTTTAGCCCCAGCTTGAGGATGACCCACTGTGAGAGTTATGAGCAATGTGGTCTAAGGATGGGAGGAATGTGGTAGGTCTGCACATAGTTGGTGATCTTTTATCGAAGATAAGTGTTAATTATGTGTTAAATTATGTGCTGCATTATTATTTATGCATTTTTTTATGAGTTTTTCCTATGTATGTTGCATGTGTATTTCTATTATTATTCTATATGAATATGTGTATTCGCAGAGTATTTGTATGTTTTAATTTGGTATCAAAGTTCAAATTTTTTGGTTGGCATAGCCCAATAGGTGGTTGGGGATGCTACAATGTAGTATTAGAGCTCCAGTTTTCAACATTGATCCTAGATGGGCCGAGTTATCATGATGTTGAAGCGAAATTTCACAAAGAATTGATTTTGGAGTAGCCAAATTTCAAGTTATAGTACATCCATGGAAAAAATCAGAAACAATTGCATGGAATTGGGAAAAATCCCCAATTTATGTTGCTAAATTCATGGAAAATTTGGGAAATTTGGCCAAGTGGTGAGATATTCTTAATTTTAATATTTGTCCTAGCAAATTTAGACCTGGAATTGGTCGAATTTGAAGTTAAAGGGAAGCCATGACAGATGGAGCGAGATTTGTTGAATAAACTCCCAATCTGTGAATGAATTGGGAAAACACGTATCATGAATGTCAACCAACAATCATTTTTTGTTGCAGAGGTTGAATTTGTGTTATTGGAGTGAAATTGAACAAATTTCATAGTTGCAAAATGTCCATGGTGGAATTTAGGTGAAAATTGGGCAAAGCCCCAATTTCTAGAGCGAATTTCATGAAGAACTGATGCACAAAAAAAATAAAGGTGTGCAGGCATGCACACTCAAATTTTGACGTTGCATGGTGTAGAGATGATAAGTCACGAAAAATAATGGTGCACATGTGCATGCACTTAAATTTGGTACTGTGTGGTGCAGAGTTGGTAGTGCGTGAAAAATAATGGTGCGTGGGTGTGCGCACTTAAATTTGCATTGCGCGGTGCAGAGTTGGTAATGCACGAAAAATAATGGTGCGCGGGTGTGCACACTTAAGTTTGGCGTTGCGCGGTGTAGAGTTGGTAATGCGTGAAAAAATTATGGTGCACGGGTGTGCACACTTAAATTTGGTGCTACACGGAGTAAAGTTGGTGAAGCGCGGAAAAATAATAGTGCATGGATGTGTGCACTAAATTTTAGAACTGCGCGGTGCAAATTGAGTGGTGCATGCATAATATTTGTGCGCGTGGTTTGCGTGATAAAAATTGGCCGAGCGCAGAGGAAATTTGTTGGTGCGCCCACAATATTGGTGTGCAGTGTGTGCATGTTGAATATTCAAGTCGCACGGAGGCTTAATTAATGGTGCTCGGGGAGTACTGGTGCGCGGTGTGAACGCACTAAACCTTGGCATTGTGGGGCATGAAGAGTGCAATGCATGCAAAATATTATCATGTGACACAAAAATTGTGCGTAATAGGTATTAGTGCATGAAACCAAAAATTGTGCATGGTAGATATCAGCACGTGACACAAAAGTAGTGTGTACCAGATATTGGCGCGATAGAGAAGTGGTCCACACTGGTTATAGGTGCGTGGAGCATGCGCTACCTTATGGCGTTGATGTGCATGCTAAATATGGGTGTACATTTTCAAATCGGTGCGCGCGAAGTCGTTTGGATGGTCTACAACAATAGAAAACCAGTGAATTTCTGCGACATTTTATACTATTTGAAGGTCATCTTTTTGCAACGTGTTTTTAAGGCCCTAAACAACGTTTTTAGCTAGTCAAAAACCACGAAAAAAGAGTGTACCTTAATACACTATGTCTTAGCAGCTCAAATGAAAGAGCCCAGATAGAGCTTTATAATGGTGTAAACCATTCATCAAACAAATATTTTATGAGGAAGTTACATGACAAATAGTGGAGGGTAAATTTTAAGAGACAGTTAACTTTTGAGGGCCATAACTTTCTGCTCCGGAATCAGATTGAGGCACAGGAGTAGTATATGGAAATATATTGAACCATAAAACACAATCATGGGGTTGCATTAAAATTTTGGGCATGTTAAAAATGTTTAAGATGGCATAGAAGGTACATGTAGCATTCAAGGCCAAAAACACCAATTGACCTAGAACTTCAACATGTTGTAACTAGCAGCCCATAACCCAGAAAGAGGTGAAACTTGGACATATTGTCCAAAATATGTATATGAAGAAACCCAATTTGGATCCTACCAAATCTCCAATGGATTAGGTGCAAAATACATAATTACTGTTCAGATTTGCACCTAGTTGATGTATGAACAGAAGAATTAATGGACAATTTTCAAATAACCATAACTTTATGCTCAAGACTCATAATTGAGCATGGAAGCCGGCATTGGAAAGGTATTGGATAATAGAATATAAATATTCACCTATAAAATTGATATGGGAAATCAATTTTATAAGAAATCAGAAGAAATAAGTCTGATGCATTATTGAACCAGAATTGTACATAATTTCATGAATTTATTAAATTATTTAGCCTAACAAGTTTTGTTGGCTACACATTTTGCAGAGTTAAAAACAATTAGATCATAACAATATCATCACAGAGCTCAGAATCGTGGAAGATGCACAGGGGTTTTACAACCATGAAGATGAGGTCAGAGGCATGTATGTCAATATGGGTAATGAAGGTACAAATTCAAATGGACATGGAGAAGGCAAGGAAGAAAGCATGAACTTGGTAGAGACCATAAAATTTTTGCAAAAGGATGTCCAAAGTTATAAAGTTGATAATGAGAGGCTTATGAAATCCAAGGAGCAGCAGGAGGGCTTCAACATAAAGTTAATGTGGAGCTTGGACATAATAGAAAAGAAAATGGATAAGGAGAATGACTCAAGCAAATCAGGAAGTCACAGGTCTCATGATGAGAAGAGAAGAACAATAAGTGTTGGTAGAAATCACCATCACTCCCCAAGGCATTCCACTAGGAGAGCACATAGTAGTTCAATTCCATCTCCTATTAGAAAACATAAGCGGAGGTATGGGGTGGATGACCTACATGGAGAAATGAACAAAATCAAGCCTCCTACATTTGATGGTGAGCACAAGAAGGATGAGGATGCAGAGACATGGCTGCTAGGCATGAGGAAGTATTTTCAATTGCCTAATTACTCTTCACACACATAAGGAAAAATTTCCATCTATCAACTCAAGGGAAATACATCCATGTGGTGGGACCAATTTGTGAAGGTGCAACACATTGATGAGAAAAATGTTACTTGGAGGGAATTCAAGAAGTATTTTCAAAATAAATACTTGACTAAGAGATACTATGAAAAAAAATGAAGGAGTTCTTTGAACTCAAGCTTGGGAGTATGACCATAGATGAATATGAAAGGAGTTTTTTAGAGTTGTTGAAGTGTGTTTCTTTCATCAAAGATGAGTCGGTTAACATTCAGAGGCATTTGAGTGGGCTTCCACCATTTAGCAGTGACAAGATACAATATGATGATCCCAAAACATTGGAGGAACCTATAAGGTGAGCTAAATGCCTTTATGATCAACATAAAGGAAGGCCAACTTTTCAAAAAGATTGGGAAGACAAGAAGAAAACCAATATGGAACAGAGGACGAAGGGGACTAAGCCACCATTCTTTAAAAATCATTCTTAGGGATAGTCATCTTCTAAAGAACCCAGAATGACCGAGACAGTGGGGAAAAGACCAAGGCAACCACATATTCAATGTTGGGGTTGTGGGGGAGATCATATGTACAGAGATTGTCCTCATAGAGGTGAAAAATCGAGGACTATTCACAATGTACAACAAGTTGATACAGTGGAGGACATGGGTAGAAATGTACCTAGGATCTACGTAGCCCTGGACAACAAGCAAGCTGAGTTTCAGTCACATATGATTGAAATGGAAGGTAAGATCAACAACCAAACCATTGTTATTTTAATTGATTCAAGAGTTATTCATAGTTATCTAGATCCTAAGATGGTGGAAACATTGCATTTGCCAAGAATCAAGCTTGGAAAATCTTGGTTGGTGCAGGTGGCTACCGGAGCTAAAAGAAAAATTAATGAGATGGTTAAGGCATGCCCAATGGACATGAATGGACTGAGCACTAGGACAGATTTGAACATCATACCTTTTGGTTCCTATGACTTCCTAATTGGTATGGATTGGTTGGACCAACACCATGCTATCCTAGACTATTATAATAATGAATTTACTTGCTTGGATGAGGAAGGGAACCTAAGGAAAGTACAAAGAATTCCCACGGTAGTAATCGTCAAAGAAACGTCAGCATTATAGTTGAAGAAAACTTACAGAAAAGGGTGTCAAATATTTGCAGCACATATGGAAGAGACACCTAAAGATAATGTGTCAAATATTGAAGATTATGTAATCCTAAGAGAGTTTGAAGATGTATTTAAGGAAATAACATGATTACCCCCTAAAAGAGACATTGATTTCTCCATCAATATGATGCCTAGAGCAACCCCAGTATCCAAGACCCCTTACAAGAAGAGTACACCAGAATTGAAGAAATTGCAAATGCAACTTGAAGAGTTTCTAAAGAAGGGGTATATACGCACAAGTGTGTCACCTTGGGGTGCCCCAATATTATTTGTGAAGAAAAAGGATGGAACGTTGAGATTTTGCACTGATTTTAGACAGTTGAAAAAGGTAACTGTGAAGAATAAGTATCCTTTTCCAAGGATTGATGACCTCTTTGTTTAGCTGAAAAATGAAAAAATATTCTCCAAGATTGATCTTAGTTCAAACTATCATCAAGTAAGAATTAAAGATGAAGACATCAACAAGACTGCCTTCTGAACAAGGTATGGTCATTATGAGTTCACAATGGTGCCATTTCGGTTATCAAATGCACCAACTGTCTTCATGTGTTTAATGAATGATATTTTCAAAGAATACTTAGATAAGTTTGTCATTGTATTTTTGGATGACATTCTTATATATTCTAAGTCAGAGGAAGAGCATGAGAAACACTTGAGGATGGTATTAAGGGAGCATTAGTTGTATGCCAAATTAAGCAAGTGCTCATTCTATCAGAAGCAAATTCTTTATTTGAGACATATCATTTCAAAGGAAGGGATAACAATGGATCTTGAGAAGATAGATGTCATTAGAGGAAGTTTAGCACTAAGGAACGTCTCTGAGGTAAGATCATTCATGGGACTTGTAGGTTACTACAGGAGATTGAGGGATTCTCAAAGATTGCACATCCAATCACTTCCTTGCAGAAGAATGGTGTGAAGTTTGAGTGGACATCAGATTGTGAAAGAAGTTTCCAACACTTGAAGCATTTATTAACAAGTGCTCCAATAATAAGGATTGTTGATCCAAATGAAGACTTCATTGTATGCACTGATGCATGTAAATAAGGGCTTGGTGGAGTCCTTAGTCAGAATCAATACGTGGTGTGCTATGAATCAAGGAAGTTGAAGGAACATGAAAGGCACTATGCTACTCATGATTTGGACTTGGAAACCACAATGCATGCCTTGAAGATGTGGAGGCACTACCTCATGGGAAAAATATGTGAGTTCGGGACAAACCATAGTGGTCTGAAATATTTATTTGGAAAACCAACTCTAAATGCCAGGCGAAGCAGGTGGTTAGAATTCCTCAATGAATATGACTTTGACATAAAGCATATCAAAGGTAAAGAAAACAAGGTGAATGATACACTTAGCAGAAGGGTGCATGAGTTGCATGCTACAACCATTAACATGTACCAATCAGATTTGAAAGACAGAATCTTAGAGGCTGCAAAATCATATTTTCAATACATGGAAACAATAATAAAATTATAGCAAGGTATTTTGCAGCAGAAATTTGAAGATTATAATCTAGAAAATGATGAAATTCTCATGTACAGGGGCATAATTTATGTGTCAAATTCCCTGGAATTGAAAAATATGATATTGAGAGAAATGCATAATGTACCTTATGTTGGGCACCCAAGTTATCAGAAAACTATTGCAGCTGTCAAGAGCCAATATTATCGGGCAGGCATGAAGAAATAAGTTGTTAATTTTATTGCCAAGTGTTTGGAGTATCAAAAGGTCAAGGCTGAGCATAGACACCTAGCTAGTTTTCTACAACCATTTCCCATTCCTAAGTGGAAATGGGAAGTTTTAATGATGGATTTCATCACCAAACTGCCCAGAACAAACAAGCAACATGATTATATCATGGTTGTGGTGGATAAGCTTACTAAATTTTCTCATTTTATTCCAGTAAAGCTCACTCACAAGGAAAACAACATTGTTGATATTTGTATGAGAGAAATTTCTCAACTACATGGTATACCCAAGATAATTGTGTCTGACGGAGATCCAAAATTTAAATCAAATTTTTGGAAATGATTATTCAAGGGATTTGGAACAAATTTGAATTTAGCACAATCATCCAGAGTCAGATGGGAAAACAGAGAGGGTCAATCAAGTGATTGAGGATGTGTTTGATGGATAAACCATCAAAATGGGAAGACTACCTACATTTGGTAGAGTTTTATTATAACAATGGGTACCAAGCATCTCTAAAGATGATCCCATTTGAGGCACTTTATGGAAAAAGGTGCAACACACCGGTAAGATGGGACAACCCAACACATAGAGCAGTGGTTGGGCCATAATTACTCAAGGAAATGGAAGAGAAAATGATGAAAATAAAATAGAATTTAAAGGTTGCCCAAGATAGGAAGAAAAGTTATGTTGATAAGGGAAGAACTCACAGGGAATTTAAAGTGGGTGACCATGTGTTCTTGAAAGTAAAGACAAACAAAAGTTCCCTGAAGTTGGGAAATTTTTCAAAGTTGCCAGCTCGTTATTGTGGGTCGTTTGAAATCCTAGAGAGGATTGGGCATTGTTATCGCACAATTTGTACTTTTCTAGGATGAAAAGGCTAAAGGAGGGAAAATTGGCGTAACAGGAGGTTGTCCTATCACTATCACCTTAATAAGACACCTATTTCTATTTAGGGATGCCAACCTAGGCGAGACGTTCCCAGTGACCTGGGGTTTTAAGAAGGAAAATTTTGAAGTATCAAGAAAAGATATCCCCTCTCATAATTCACATTGATGAGAAAGTCCCAAAGTTTTAACAAATGAAGCAATGATATGCTTAAGTGTACTTGCCCAGAATAAAGCAACAAGAAAACACTATTTTTGCAAGTACAACTGATATTAGTGCTTCATAAACCTTGGACTCGTCAATGAAAGCAATAAGTTGATACAAGATGAAGAAAACAAAAATCTGTATCAGCAATGTATATAAGATGATAGCGTCACAATCAATGCCTCAAATAAGCTTCAAAATGACCTAAAATGATAATCTAACAATAGAAATATACTAGCACTTGTCAGAAGCTAATAACGCAATGTAAAAATCAACTTTTACAATTGCTTTTAAGAGCTTTTACTGCTGTAATAATTGGTTGTAGCTTACTTTTGTAACAACAACAATAATTTTAGGAGATTAGTCTAATCTAGGGTTAGGAAAAGTTAGTAAGTAGCTTGAGGTAAAAGATTTAAGGGTTGTTCTCATCAATAAATCAAATATAAGGTCTAGATCAGTGTCTTTAGGGTTAATGGAGTCACTTTTTGCAGCAACAATCTTGAAGGAATCAAATGATAATGTGTGAGCTAAGGACAAGAGGGATGATGGTTGAGGTGTTGGTAACCCAAGGCCTCAACCAACAAACCCTAGAAGGAAAATGGCTACTAGGAAGTAGGTAACCCTAGGCCCTAGCGATTTTCCTTCTTCTTTAGCTCAAGCTTGAAACAAATAAAGGCTTGATGAAGAAAATGATGCTAGAGTGCTACAATGGTAGGGCTCTAGCACAATGCTTCAAAGGATAGGCTTTCTAGCAAAATCTAGTAGGTGAAAAGATATTAAGACAAGGACATTAACATGTGCTTGATATCCTAGGGTTTTAAGCTAGCAATTTCATAATCTTAGTAAAATGCAAAGTAAATGTACTATAACCTTTCAAAGTAAAGAAGAATTGCAGAAATTCACTTAAATTCACCAAGAATAATCTAGCCAATAGCCTAGTTGAAGACTTTCCACCAAGAAAATGCCAAAAAATACCAAAATTAGCCTCCTCCAAGAGTTGTGCACCACTTAATTTCAGCCAATAAACCCTAAGGGAGCCGAATTTTAGACCTAACTTGTGTGAGTGAAAGAATGATGAAAAAATATAAGGGAAAAATCCCTTATTTATATAATCAATATGACCTTTAATTACAAAATTAGGTAAAAAAGGCCGACATGGCCAGTTTACATGAGAAAATCCAATTTTACATAACTTTGTCAAATAAAACTCTAATTTAATCTTTTTAGGGTGACGTTAGCCTCCTTGCTGGAACATTATCCCTTTGATGGAACGTTGGGGCTCAAAACCCCTTTGGAACTGTCACACATGTCAACCAATGTCATCCTCAAGATGGGTGCCTCAACTGGGTGACGTCAAGGGCCTTCAAGGGTCAACATCATGGTGGGAGGGTAAGACCCCCCTAGGTCCAGGCCTGCCAAGTTGTCTCTGATGGAACCTCCTCCTCTCTCTCTGGTGCAAGCCTCTAGTATATGTGTACCTCTAGTTGGGGTCTCAACATCCATCTAGTGGGATTCTTATCCCTATGGAGGTCTGAGCTAATCATATCCCCATGTGTACTTGTCTGTCGGGCATGGTCTTGCAACAACAAAAAGTATGCCCTCCATGGGCTCATAAGTCACAGGGATCATAACAATGTCAACCACATCTAACAATCAAGTTACCCAAACATGTGCATAAAACCCCCTTTTCCCAGACAAGTGCTCAAAGATGTTATGTTATTCTACAAGTTAGGTTTGGAGAGGGTTTCAGGACATCCTATTGGGCTAACTCTCCTTAGATGTGGGATGTTTCTAGGTGAAGATCAATCTAGGTCATGTAAGTGCATGAGATGGTATGGGGATGTTTGGGCAATGGGTGCAGTGATGAAGGGAAATGTAGGGCTTACCTGTCAGTGCCTCTGAAGAGGGTGAGATGCACCTTGTCATGGATGCAAATGTTTCCAATCCCATTCAATGCCTTTTTACCTTTTTTTATTATTGCTTTTTCTTTCAAGAGAATAGTTGGGGGACACTGTCCTGGCGTGGTGACCAGTGGTGACAGTGTTACCCACAAGCATTTCACGGAGATGAGAAGGTTGGCTTGTGATGAGACCCCCCTTCTCTTGGCTATGCCACCAAGAGCCACTACCCTAGCATGGTGACCAACTGAATGGTAGTGTCATACTGCTACATGCCCATGGACCTAATAAGATGGCCTGTGATGAGACCCCCTATCCTCCAACTAGGTCTTGAGTTTATTTATTTTAATTATGGGTCCCTCCTTTTCTTGCTGAGAAGCCTTTTATTTCTTTCTCAGGGATCCCTGGGTGAAACATCTGAAGGTTTTGTTATTTTGGATTTTATCTTTTTCCAGCTACTTTTACCCTCTAGGCCTTTAGCCCCTTCTTCCCACAAGGCAAGGTACAACCCTTTGCTAGCTTGGAAAACCCAATGCCCAAACCAATTCAGGGGATGGATGAGAAGGAAGATGATGAAAATTGATAAGTATGGTGGGAATGGACGATGGCCTTTCATGAACCCATCCAGTGGCAACTCACTCCTAAGGGAACCAACTTGCTAGGGCATTCTTTCATCCCTCCCAGGTATGGACAAGTCAAAAGGCATAAATTCCAAGCACGTGTCATGAAGAAAAAGAGAATTAAATGCACATATTCAAATGTTTTGATAATCAAAGTGACACATACCATGATACCCAGACTCATTACCTCATGGAGAAATACCCACTGTTGTTGAAGGACTAGGCCAATGGGATGGATGATGCTGCAACTAACAAGATGGAGGCATTGAAGAAGAAGGATGGGCCCTCCAGGGCCAAGCTCAAGTCAATATGGCTCTCAGTACTCCATGTCTAGGACTTGTGGGCCTAGATACATAATCTCCTTAGTTATCCCTAGGTTAGGGGATAACATTTGGCTCCAACTCAGGGACATGTGCTCATCATAGAGCGCACGATAACCTCAACATCTCTGGTATGACCTGTGACCTGCTAGATCTCAACAAAATCTATTAGTAATTGTTTGGGGTAGTGATATAACCCCCGGCTCATATATGGTACAATAAAGTGAAAATAAGCAAGCATATATACAAATCGAAATACAACTACTCTAGCATGAAATGAAAATGGTATATACAATGGATGAAAAATGCCTACCTACTTATCTGTACTTACCTATGAAGTCAAGTCTCTGCCCCTTGATGGGGTTTGATGAGGTGTCCACCAATTGGTAATGGGCGCCTTCTTCCTTCCAATGTAGATAAATAGTAGGCATAATTGACTGACTTTCTTCCAACTCTGAAGGGTCCAAGCCAAAATTGTGCACTTCCTTTGACATTAGTAGGCTCTCCCTTATTTGTATCCCACATCTAGACTGTATCTCCCTCTTTGTAATCCTTAGTCCTAAATTTGGATGTCTCTTGTACAACCCTAGTGTATTGTCTTGAGGGAGGAGGTTGGGGTTCTGTTGTGAAAACTTCCTGTTGGGACGGTCAGATCAATATGTCATCTTCTCCTTTCTTTAATAACTTGATAGCCCCAACTTCTTTTTCTTTATATTTTTTTAGGAGTTGTTGATACTCCTCCTTCTTCGACCATTGTATCTGATCAAAGTCTTCCTCTGTAGCGAAAGGCATGTCATCAGGGGAAAATACAGGAGGACTTTCTTTGACTGGTTCATGTGTTTTGTTAGTTCCAATGTCATCACCAATTTCTTGCACATGGACTTTTGTCATTGGCACATTTGGGAGGAGGCTTATTGTTCCATCATTCATATGCACAATGATATATGTGATATCCATCTTTAGGGTGCCTCCCATCATTTCAACAAACTTCTTGGACAATAGCTTTCCCCACACATCCGGGACATCCACCACCACGATATCCATGTGGATCACTCTCTTGGGGTATCTTCCAAGGAATAATTCAACATTCTCAACTACCCCATGAGTGGGTATGGCTCTGGATTCAAAGACGCATACATTCATGTAAGGTCGTGTGACCTTTAGGCCCAAGTTTTCCATGACCTTCAAAGACATCATGTTAGCACCTGCCCCTGAATCAAGCATACATTTGTTAAGGAATTTGTTATTGATCAATAAGGTCATGAAGAAAGGTGGGTGTCCATCATACTAAACCCTAAAGTGATCGGCTTGCAACATAATAGGAGGGTCCATTGGTCCATATGAGCCTTTGAAAAAAATTTAGAACCTTTCTTTGACAGATGGGACCTTGATGAATTCTCTCAAGGGAATGGTCACGTGCATTTTTTCTAATGCACCTTCAAAGTTAAAGTTCAAATCCACTTTGTCAGTCTTGGGAGGATTCTTAGGAAGGAGTATGTTCATGGGTGGAGGCCTTGTTTGTGATGTCACAGAACAAGTAGGGAGAGGTTGGTTCATTCTTTTTTGTCTACTATATACTTGGAATTCTTGTTTCTTCAACTTTTCTCTTGATTCTTGGTAAAGGTTATTTATCACCTCCATCCTATCCTTCTTGGCTTCTTCCTTTATTCCTTCTTGGTGGTCTTCAAGTGTAACATTAAGGCAATATTGAGGATCTCCAATGGTATGGTTAACTATGTTCACTTGGTCATGATTACCATTGTTGAAAGGACACTCATGCTCCCAATGTGACTCACTGCATTGTAAGCACCAAGAGTTTTCATCTACTATATTTGTAGGGGCTAAAGTATTGGGAACCTCTTGATCATTCTTTGGTCTAAACACTTGGTTCCCTTTCTAGAATTTCCCTTTGCAAGGAACCCTAGGGGCTTGTTGTTGTGTTCTTTCTAGGTTGAGAATCCTATTCATCATCAGTTCTTGGTTTTTAACCATGCCATCTACAGTTAGTTGTAACTTCGTCAAGCTAGTTCTAATGTCTGAGGTAGGTTCAACATTGTGGACTATCTTAGGTTTAGTGTCCATTCTGACTCTTGGGGCTAAGAAAGGTTCGACTCTAGATGATGAAAGGTTGTCTTCAATCCTTGTAGCTACCTCTTGGGATTATTGGATTGTTTGAGGGGATTTATCTTTGAGGATATATCCCAGTTGTCATGTAAAGGCTTTGGTATAAAGGAAAAGAAGGAAAATATCAGACGGATGATGGCTTACTGGGATTTTTTGCATCAAATTTTCAAACTTGTCATGGAATTCTCTAACGGTTTCATTCTCTTGTTTCACGAGGTTATTCAACCTTATCAAAATCATGTTGGGGTCTTCCTTGACACTCCATTGTTTGAGGAATACTTCCTCCAACCTATCCATGGTTTTAATACTAGCATCAAGGAGCCCATTGTACCAACGTCTAGCACCATCATGGAGGGTAGTAGAGAATAACTTCATAGCTAGATCTTCATCATCATCACTAATGGGATGAAGCTGGAAGAAGGCCCAAAAATTACTCATATGATCCTTGGCACTGACTACATCATTTCCAGTGAATTTAGGCAACCACTTTTCATACTTAGGGGTCATTTGCCTAGGGTATCCTGGTATACCTGCCATGTCTAGCGATTTGAAGAGCTTGGATGGCCATTGCTTTTGGTTATTGGCTTGGTTTGGATTAACAGTCCGAGTTCTTGCGCTAGACATTGTGTTCAAGGGAATATTGCCTCCAAATAACGATTTTACTACAGGAGAGTTTCAGGTAGGTTTTCTTCTAAAGGACTAGGGAGGTTTGGTGTACCTTCTTGAGGTTTGTGGAGTTTCCATATAGTTTTCTTGAAACTATCAAAGGGATGAGGGGATCACCCTCAGTGGAGTCGTCAGGTAAGCTTTGAAAAGTAAAGTCTTTTGAGGAAAGACTTACCGAAAAGTGTCATATTTGAGGAGAATTGACTCAGTGTTCCCCGACAATAGCGCCAAAATATTATTGCGCAATTTGTACTTGTCCCAAAGGGAAAGGATAAAGGAGGGAAGATTGGTGTAACAGGAGGTTTTCCTATCACTGACACATTAACAAGACACCTCTTTCTATTTAGGGATGACAGCCCAAGGGAGACATCCCCGGTGACCTGGGGGTTTGAGAAGGAAAAGTTTGAAGTATCAAGAAAATATATCCTTTCTCACAAGTCACACCGATCATAAAGTCCCAAAGTTTTAACAAATGAAGCAATGATATGCTTAAGTGTACCTGCCCAGAACAAAGAAACAAAAAAACTCTATTTTTGCAAGTACAATTGATGCTAGTGCTTCATAAAACCTTGGACTCGTCAATGAAAGCAATAAGTTGATACAAGATGAAGAAAATAGAAATCTATATCAGCAATGTATATAAGATGATAGCTTCACAATCAATGCCTCAAATAAGCTTCAAAATGACCTAAAATGATAATCCAACAATAGCAATATACTAGCACTTGTCAAAAGCTAATAATGCAATGTAAAAATCAACTTTTGCAATTTCTTTTAAGAGCTTTTACTGCTGTAATAATTGGATGTAGCTTACTTTTGTAACAACAACAAGAATTTTAGGTCATTTGTCTAATATAGGGTTAGGAAAAGTTAGTAAGTAGCTTGAGGTAAAATATTTAAGGGTTGTTCTCATCAATCAATCAAATATAAGGTCTAGATCAGTGTCTTTAGGGTTAATGGAGTCACTTTTTGCAGCAACAATCTTGAAGGAATCAAATGATAATGTGTGAGCTAAGGACAAGAGGGATGATGGTTGAGGTGTTGGTAACCCAAGGCCTCAA
>ML864576.1:26698-37591 GCA_009831015.1 Picea engelmannii | reverse complement strand
CCAGGCCTATTTGAGGCCATAGGAGAGAATTTTGGGGGCATTCAGAGTAGAATGATGCTGAAGAGAAGCCAAGCCAAAGACATTTTGAGGCAGAGAAGCTTTTGAGGAGGAGACGCTGTCGGACCATTTCTGAGAGCTCCAGACGTCCGTTTGCGTGTCTTTTTCTTTGCATGGTTCTAGGGATCTGGAAGAACATGACCAGATAATTCTTGTAGCCATTTGGCATTGAAGTGATGTAATTTTGAGCATTTGAACAGAAATAAAGAAGCCTCTCCCACAGAGACAAAGGCCCGAAGACGTAGGCAAAGTTGTGCCGAACTCCGTTATCAATCTGCGTGTTATGGTTTGTTGTTTATTCTTTCATTTCAGATATGCAAATGTATATATGGCTGTCATAATTCCTCTTCTTTCCTCATTCTTTTGCTAAGTTTATCAAATGGTTAATTAACGCATGCAAAATTAAAACTCAACCATAAGTCATTAAAAAAATCCCGACGGATCATCGACACTGCCTTTAGTTCCAGTCAAATTTGAAGCCCTGTTTCAGCAATGGGGTCTAGATAGGCGAGATTAATCCCCATTCCAGTGATCAACACAAGTGGATCTTAACCGTAACAAATTATTTTACTAAATGGGTGGAAGCCATTCCAACAAAAAGGGCAACAAACTCGATGGTAATCGATTTTTTAGAAGACAATATTTTGTCTAGATTTGGGTGCCCCCGAAATATAGTTACTGGCAATGCCCAGGCTTTTAAATCTATGACTATGATTAGATTCTGTCAGAAGTATAACATCATTCTTGGCCATTCCACAACATATTACCCCCAGGGAAATTGATTGGTTGAATCATCTAACAAGAGCCTGGTAAATATAATCAAGAAAGTATTGGATAAAAATAAAAGGTCTTGGCATGTGCACTTAAAATACACATTGTGGGTGAATCACATAAGCACAAAAAGGTCAATCGAAATTTCACCTTTTCAGATGGTATATGGGACCGATGTTGTGCTACCTATAAATCTAGTGCTTCCAGTGATGAAGTTATGGCAAGATCAAAATGAAGAACCCAATCATGTCACCAGAAGGATAAATCAATTGATCAAGGTTCAACAACATAGAGTCGAAGTAGATGAAAAGATGTAGAAGTACCGAGATGACATGAAGGAATTATTCGACCACAAAGCAAAGGACAGAGATTTCCTCCCAGGTGATTTAGTGTTAAGGTGGAATGCAAGAAAGGAAGAAGCAACAAAATATGGTAAATTTGAACACCTCTGGTATGGGCCATTCAGGGTCTCATATTTGGAAGAAAAAATTCTTTCCTACTGGAAAATATAGACGGTGAAGTCCTCAACACCCCTATCAATGGGCGGTATCTGAAGCATTATATGACATAACAGTCGCCAGATTCAAAAAAAAATAAAAATTATATATATTTTGTGTACATATATATATTTCATTTAAACATTGCTCTTGATTTTCTTTTTTTGTTCATGAACTTTCGACACATTTCGGATAGCCCCGATAATCTTCGTATTTTCCTCTTACAGGATTCCATCTACATACAAAACAAGCAGGAGAAGTAAACTAAAAGTCGGTGTCAGAAATAAATCGTCTTAAACAGGTGATACCTAAGAAATTTCATATTGTGAAAAGAAATTGAAATGAATAGGTAAAGATGAGATTTCCTAAAAGACATGTTCTAGAGGAATATTAAAGAAAACCAAGGTAACCTCACTCAAACAACAACAACAACTGAACTGATAAATAACAGAGTTGTTTCTTGGTTTAATAATCTATGAAAAATTAAGACAAATTAAATGATTCACCCAATTTAAAAGCAGTCAGTCAAAGTAAAGTATCCCCGAAAATATCTACACGAGTCGGTTTTGAATTTTTGACCTATATATTTTCAGTCAGTAAGTCACTACCTGGCATCCTTTCTATCTTCGGGTTTACCTTTTAAAAAGTCACCATCTTTCCATTTCATATAAGAAGGGATAAGAGTTTTTCATTTCAACCTCATGAGCTTCAAAGAAGATTGTGGAAAGAAAGCGGGTCTTCACAACTACTCGATCCCCTGCTAAATGAAGGAACGTTTAAAGTGATCCTAACTTTCCTAGGTTTTTCAACGACATCGAAGGATTGAAGCTTGCTCAAATAGAATGCCCTAAGAAAGTTATTTTCCCTTTTTTCCCTAAGAACAAAGGTGTTGTGAAGGTCAAGGGAAGGTTGGTACCGAGTAATCAAAGTAAGTTGAAAGACCTATAATGCAAAATATTACACAGATATCATCCCTGATACAAACTGATTTCCCCCATCTTTGCGCTCTAAAAAGCAAATTATAAGACAGGTGGTGAAAGGAAATTCAAAAATGATTTCCCCCACCTAGTCCAAGAGATGATGAAAGGAAATTCAGAAATGTTTTCCCTCGTCTCAGCATTTAAATGCATGAATATTTTCCAAAGTGGTGAAAGGAAATTCAGTAAAAGGGGCCAGATAACTTCACCGGGGTACTGAACAGGCTCTTTGGTAGTGAAGCAATATCTGAGATATATGTAAGGTTGTTATACATGAATATCACTCTACTCTGGTAACCAATTCTTTTTAAAAACCTGATCTACATCCCAAGTTCAGACGGGACTTCCCAATTAAAGACATATAATCTTCTTCTTTTGATGCAAGATGATAGCCGCAAGATCTGTTGGGTCTCCTAGAACTGTTTTGATTGTCTTAAAGAAGACCTGAATTTAGTAGCGGGAAAGGGAAAGTCGTGAAAGGGACTACAACTAAGTTTAAAAAGAGTATCTGAGTTTGAAAAATATTTTCAAGGTAAAGAACGAAGTCTCTTTCCCCCTTCGATACCCTGTTCTCAGGAACCTTTTCACCTGATTGAAGCTATTGGCTCCATTTACCCAATATTGGCACATGGTCTACTGTTCTTCTCGCCTTACAAGAAAGCAATATCCCTAGTTGGAGCCTATGTTGGAGCCACCTTTGTTTTTTCTAGCCCGTCACAAATTTCATTTTTAATGCTCGAAATCAAAATATGGTTTTCGTATTTTCCGTCTGTGGTTTCAAAATCTCTGACACTTTATCACGCAAACAAAGATGACTATTGTACTCTCGAGGCGAGTCCTACCTTTCGTAAAAATATTTCCTTTTTTTTTTGTTCTACCTCAGGATCTCATAGGTCATATGCTATAAATCATGTAGTTCACAGGTCCTGACCAACGAAACGACGAAATCGTTTTAATTTTTCACCCAGGGCAGTAACGGGAGTAAAGTTTTCCTAAACCATTATTAAACGTCATCGGGTTTTCACACCTTAGCGTTCACCAAATCCAAAAGTTTATTGTCATAGCCCCAATAGATGAGAACACAAAGTCCTTATTTTAGTAACCCGTGTCAAGGTTAAAAGTAAAAGCTAAACCATGGTAACGTCCTGTCGGCAATTCGCAACTCGGCGTTTTCTTTTTTAAAAGTTACACTGTCTAAGCCTCAACTCGCGAAATCACGATAAGGATATCAACATAATTAATTAATCACTTAATCCGAGTTTATATTCCCTTTTAATTAAAGTCATATTTTCGCGATCTCACAGTTTCGCAGCTCGGCATGCAAACTTCCTGGAAACTTACCTTCGAAGCTCCGAGTTGCGATATGGTGAATATAAATAATTACATAATTAATTAAGCTCCTAATAATTATTACATTTTTATAAATCAAAATCAATCATCGAAATTTTTGGGGGTTAGAGGTTCAAAAGGTTAAAGCAAATTTCCTGATACAACGAGTAGCGAATATTAATTAACGTTGGTAAAACCAGATTAATAAAGCTAAATCGATATATCCCGTGTTTTGATGCTTGCACAATTTACGAGGTAGACTTATTCCTTCCATACACCAACTGACATTTCAAACCGCCAAAATTTATGGCATTAATTAGGAAATAGGGCAAATCGACGAATAAAGATCGGATTTTTATGGCTAAATTTATTTCTAAACATGATTTGACAGACCTGCTCTAAAAGGTACTGAGTTTTCAAATATATATAAGAGCTTTGGTTCATTGTAACAAATGCATTTTTATATTATGCAGAGCACACTTTCTCAACGGGCTGACTTCTATATGTATACGTATTTTTATCGAAGAAGAGCTAAAGCAGGATCTCCAGGCATTGCCCCACAAAAAGAATCCAAGGCCAGTATTGAGGTTTTGGGACAAGGTTCGAACAATGTCACTGATACTTCACCTCGAAGTATCGAATCGGTCTCGAATTGGTCGTTCATTTCCGATGTTCTGCAGGTCGAATTGGTGGATTATTCTGATGATTCCATCAACAATGAAAAAGATGACATAACCACCAAGTATAAGATCATCATTCAATCGAGAATGCATAAAGTAGCGGCCAGGTCATGATTTCTCCCATATTATGACATGGTCCAATGGGCATTAGACCATGTGGACATACCAACCAGAACTATCTTGAATGAGCAGAAGGTCACCATCGGGACTTTCAGGCCTGAACATCTGCAAGCCATGTATAAGTTGCCCACAACGTCTGACTATACATATGGCATTGAATTCTTGGATGAGTTCAAACAGAAGGAATGTGTATAGTATGATAAAACCATGTCTAGCTTAATAAAATATTGGGTTTTTCACGCTGCAAAGTTCAGGGTTGAAAGCCATGACATATATTCAATAGCTTCATTAGAATCGCAGTACAAGTATGTAGCTATGATGACATGCAGGTTATACGGGAGAGAGGACACCTCACATTTTTTTTCTTCCATGGGTGCCTCTAATGTTTTGGGTCGCCGAAGGTAGTTCCTTCGACTGGGCGAAAATGATTTCTAATAGCTTGACCAGTTGGGTCACAGAGTATCGGGCATAGAAAGAGAGCGGAAAGGCATCTTCATTTTTCATGTCTACATAAATTATGGATGCCTTGTGTTTTTTAACACCATTTCCCTTAACGAGCTAGAGTTGGACCCCAGTAGAAGACAAGCCTATCCATGTTTATCATGCGAAATTGTGGGAAAACAAAGAGAAAAATTTCATATATGAAATCTTCAACTGGGTGATGGTGCCTCTGCATGTCACTATTTTCGGTCACCCGCCACCCAGGATCTCGGACAGTATAGTGACAAATCTGAGTAGCATAGCCGACTGGTATGTAGAAGCCAAATTTTCATATCTCATATTTTTTTGGGCTTCTGTTCCCTCGCATGCATTGCCATTGTTCATTCCCGACAAGATGGCTTGTCGTGAGGTTGCTAGACAAATAGTAATCGGTGGTATAAGAAAGGAGCTTAAGGGATACTCAAAGAAGGTAAGGCCACCTTTTCCCGTTCATTTAAATTCATATTCTTTATTAGATTTCGGGCATGTCAAATCTGAGACAACAACCTTGGAAGACCTAAATTTGGTCCTCATTGAATACAAGAAGCACGATCCACAAAGGGTTGTGAGCAATCATTTGGCCATTTCCGGGCTCAAGAGATTTGAGCACGAGAATTAACCCTCGGATGACATTTTCCGAGGCGCATGGTCCTATGCCAAGATTCTATCTTGGATACAAACATTGGCACCTGAGGAGAGAGCTGATGTTCTGAAGTTTCAAGAACATTGACGTAGTTTCCTTCCCACAGTGTTGCGGGGTGAGAGTCCAAGTACGGCGGAGGTGAAACAAAAAGATGCCGAAGGCTCTAAGGATGCGACTCCTGATCAATAAAAACACTAGGACGAGGGAGAGAAAACTAAAAATTTGAAAGAAGAGATAAAGACTCCCGACCCACCGAAGAAGCAGAGTCAGGTTACTACTCTTAGACCATCAATGAAACAAATCAAAGATCCTATCACATCGGTTACTCCTTTGCAATCGACTCAGGGAAATATTGACGCAGGGTGGATCTTCAATGAAGAGTTGAGGCCTATAAGGGTGGAAGAGCTCCCTCCAAATGAGTTTTTCTTCGATAAGAAGAGAAAAGCAATGGTAAAGAGAGAATTTTATTAGGAAGGGTTGTCGACAGCCAAGAAATACAAAGTCATAACTGATGGGAAGGACAAGAAGAATGAACAATTTGTGTCTGAATTAGCAGGGACATTAGGAGCATATGCCTTGGTGAATCAATTTTCAGTCGAGCTTTTGAAAAACCAGCTTAAATGAAAAAATCGCCTCATCAATACCCTTGAAGCTAGACTAGCCACAACAAGTGAGACTGCCAAAGACCAGGCGAGCGTAGGAATAGAGCAGGCCAGTTTGGCCGATAAAAACGAGATAGAGCTACTCAAGACTAAGCTCAAGCAAGCAAAACAGGTGGTCTGGGATGGTCAGATGCAAGCAAGACAGCAAAAGGATTTGATCGAATAGCTACAGGCTAGGGTGGAGATCGCCGAAAGAAAAGTGACAAATATCGAGATGTTCCAATCCCAGGTGATGGAGATTCGGAGCAGAGTCTCTGCGGCCCAACAAAATTTATTCACCAAGGTAGAAGTGATCCAGGACAATTGTTTGCTAGTCAACCAGGTTTCAAAGAACTTATTTGCTAGAGAAAGGGAGGTTGGAGCAGCACGGGTCACCTTCCAAGAGGTTGTGATAGCCACAAACAATAGGGATTTGGGAAGTATTCCCAGGTTCACCATTTCGGAGCAGACCAGAGGAAACATTCTATTGAAAGAATGGGAGCACAACATCTTGGAAAACAAGCTGCAAGCCAAAAGGGTAACAAATTCCTTGGAAGAGGTATTTAGTTCTATAGATGGTAATATGCTAGGCATTGATAGCAGAGGTAGTGCCGAGGCATTGATTTAAATGAATATGGAAAAAATCTCGCTTGATTTAAAGGAAAAAGAGGAAAGAGATTCGACCGAGATATCACAAGTGACTATGGAGGACATAGTCCAAATAGACAAATGTATGATTAAACCGAGCACACAATTATGCACTATCGACATCATAGATAGACAGATGGAAGACAGGCTGCCGAAATTATCCCGAGATTGTTACTCTTTTGAGGCCAACTGTCAAGCAGAACCGTCAAGGCTGATATCGCGGCTAGTTGAAAGATGTGTCACCTATACCGAGCATGCGCGAGGACAAGCTTCTAGCACCAAGTGAAGACAGAGAAGAAGAAATGGAGCGATTTCCCTCCTCCCTATCATAACTAAAAAAAATTGTAACGATTGAGATTCCATTTTTTTTGTAAAACTGTATAAATATACCATAGAAAGAAAGTACAGAGGTTGGACCTTTTTGTGTCGATTGTAACAGAGTTTTTACATTTTGAAAGTTAATACAAAGCAAATCTGAAGATTCTCAATTTCGTCACGACTGTGTTATGAGTTTGTTTTCTTGTATCTCATATTTCATTTCATTTCATATTCATAACTGATGAATGCTTCATTATAATATAGTACGACCACTACTATAGCGAATGAATTTTGGTTTTCTATAATTGTTTACTGTTTTTCCTCTGTACTAGCTATCAGCAAGTGTAAGACCAGTCAACACTTTCAGAATTCTATATATATTTTATGCTTCATTGGGTTATTTCCTTACATTTTTCCTCTTCTGTTTATACATGAGATTCTCCCTTGATAGGAGCCTTATTCGATAGACAGCTAAATGTTTTTCTCCCACCTCATACATTTTATTAAGATATAACTCAGTTACGAGAAAGAGCCTTTGATTTGCACCCCGTTTATTTCCAAAACCGTAAATTCTCTTTTATACGATTGAATTGAGACAACACTTAATTTATCTCTAAATTTTTTCTTATTTTATTGTTCCTCCATGACTGTCCCTGTACCAACACAGCCCAATATCGAACCCGGATTATAATATCAAACGTACATTTCCTAGGCTAGGATAGGTCACGATAGATTAGGATAGGCTAGGCTATTCTAGGTAGAGTAGGCTAGGATAGTTTAGGATAGGCCAGGATAGGTTAGGATAGGCTAGGATAGGCTAGGCTAGGCTAGGCTAGTCTAGGTAGAGTAGGCTAGGATAGGTTAGGATAGGTTATGATATGCTAGGCTAGTCTAGGTAGAGTAGGCTAGGATAGACTAGGCTAGGATAAGTTACGATAGATTAGGATAGGCTAGGCTAGTCTAGGTAGAGTAGGCTAGGATAGGTTAGGATAGGCTAGGATAAGTTATGATAGGTTAGGATAGGCTAGGCTAATATAGGTAGAGTAGGTTAGGATAGGTTAAGATAGGCTAGGATAGGTTAGGATAGGATAGGATAGGCTATGCTAAGCTAGGCTAGGCTGGGTTGAGTTGGCTAGGATAGGTTAGGATAGGATAGGATAGGTTAGGATAGGATAGGATAGGATAGGCTAGGCTAGTATAGGTAGAGTAGGCTAGGATAGGTTAGGATAGGCTAGGATCGGTTAGGATAGGATAGGATAGGTTATGATAGGTTAGGATAGGCTAGGCTAGTCTAGGTAGAGTAGGCTAGGATAGGTTAGGATAAGCAAGGATAGGTTAGGATAGGCTAGGATAGGATAGGTTAGGATAGGTTAGGCTTGTCTAGGTAGAGTTGATCCGTCAGGATTTTTCGAATGACTTATGGTTGAGTTTTTTATTTGCATGCGTTAATTAACCATTGAGAAACTTAGCGAAAGAAGGAGAAAAGAAAAGGAATTATATAACCATATACATATATGTGYGGATCTKAAATGMAATAAAAGACATGAACAACAAACCATGACACGCAGGTTGATAACGGAGTTCGGCACAACTTTKCCTRYGTCTTCGAGCCTTTTCTYTGTGGGGAAGGCTTCTTTATTTCTATTYGAAAGCTCAATAGTACATCATTGAAATGTCGAATGGCCACAAGACTGATMTGGTCATGTTCRCCCAGATCTCCAKAACCATGCACAAAAAATGGCAYGYGAAACRRACATTYGGAGCTCTCAGAAATGGTCCGACAACATCTCCTCCTCAAYGRCTTCTCTGCCTCAAACTGGCTTTGACTTGGCTTCTCCTCRGCATCTCTGCTCTGAATACTCTCAAAAGCTRTCCCCATGGCCTCAAATAGGCCTTGGTTAAATAGTTGGGAAGGTAGTTTCCCATCTCCAACTTCCTCCAAGAAGTTAGGCTCAAAAACCACCCAATAACTCCCAATTACATTAAAAATGAGTTTAATTAACAATAAAACTCAAAAAGTGGTTAAAAAACCCACTTTTTAACCATAAATTGGTTAAATTCAGACTTAATCCCCCCGAACATTGGTGTGCGCACCTTTAAATGGTCATATAGGCTTCATATGGCCTAGCGCTAGCCCAAAGGGCTAAGCACTGACCCTAGCCCCCATTCGCACGCGCAACTCTTGGTCACATGGCATATAAAAACCGTGGCTAAAACATATAACCGCCAAGTTCATAATCGCGCGCATACATGTGATCATATATGCCATAACCATGGGTTTAATAATTGAAACCGCGCCAACTGTTTACATTTTCACCCGTTAAATGGTGTGGTTCCATATAGTACATAGAACCCGGGGTCGGGGCTAAGCCCCGACCCAACCCCCCGCGCAATACACAATACATTGACTTTAAATACATGTGAGTTGGTACATATAACAAGAACCAATACAATGGCGCATTGGCAATCAGAATCTATGAAAGCTTTGACATAGGGGGAGGTCACCGGTTCGAATCCGGTCGACTCCAAAACTTTTGAAACCAAAACCAAATTGACAAAAACCGGGGTGCCACATGGTAGCCGCTGATTGGGCCACATGGCACCCAACCATTCGCTCAAACAGTGCCACGTGTCATTTCCCGATTCGACCACTGTCAACCAACTATCACTTGCCACATCATCACATGCCATACCACCACATCATCCGACATGTACATCTACCCAGTCAGCCTGCCACATCAACTGCTGATGTCACCCCTGCCACGTGTCACCCTTCCAGTGGTGACACGTGTCACTTCAGGATTGGTCCAACCGTACGCCAAAAAGTTCAAATCTTCCTGACACGTGTCCTCACCTGGAGCCACCACATGTCCTGTACAGACCTGCCATGTGTCGTTGTATGGACACACCACATCAACATACGGACATGCCACGTCAGCATCCGTACAGACTGTACAGACTGCACAATCAGCAAAAAATTTTCCTGTTTGCCTTTTCGGACAGAATGTGATATCTTCTTCATACGGACTCCGTTTGACAAAGTAAATATACCACTGGAATCAGGAAGAAGAGACGGACGCAATGGCATAGGTTTCGTCAGATTCCAAAAAAAAATCATTTTTGAGCATTTTTCAAGCCCTGTCAGGCTTCTGAATCCGATTTCGGATCAAGAGTAGGTTAGGATAGCCTAGGATAAGTTAGGATAGGCTATGATAGGCCAGGATAGACTAGGCTAGGCTAGGCTACTCTAAGTAGAGTAGGCTAGGATAGGTTAGGATAGGCTAGGATAGGCTAGTCTAGGATAGGATAGGATAGGTCAAGATATGCTAGGATAGGTTAGAATAGGTTAGGATAGGCTAGGATAGGTAAGGATAGACTAGGATAGGCTAGGATATGCTAGGAAGGATAGGTTAGGATAGGCTAGGCTAGTTTAGGTAGAGTAGGCTAGGATAGACTAGGATAGGTTAGAATAGGCTAGGATAGATTAGGATAGGCTAGAATAGGATAGGTTAGGATAGGCTAGGATAGATTAGGATAGGCTAGGATAGGATAGGCTAGGCTAGTCTAGTTAGAGTAGGCTAGGATAGGTTATGATAGGTTATGATATGCTAGGATAGGTTAGGATAGGCTTGGAAAGTCTAGGTAGAGTAGGCTAGGATAGGTTAGGATATGTTAGGATAGGTTAGGATAGGCTAGGCTAGGGTAGGATAGGATAGGATAGGATAGGATAGG